>JAMPIV010017415.1:145000-314565 GCA_024509875.1 Oreohelix idahoensis
ATTTTATATTTGTCTTTGTGCTTCTGACATGTTTTGCAAGCTAGAAGATAAAGGGGTGTGGGGATACTGTAAAGGGATGTGAGGTTTCTTAAGATACTGTAAAGGGGTGTGGGGCTACTTAAGATACTGTAAAGGGGTGTGGGGATACTTAAGATACTGTAAAGGGATGTGAGGTTTCTTAAGATACTGTAAACGGGTGTGGGGCTACTTAAGATACTGTAAAGGGGATGTGAAGTTTCTTAAGATACTGTAAAGGGATGTGAGGCTACTTAGGATAATGTAGAGGGGTGTGGGGCAACTTAAGATACTGTAAAGGGATGCGAGGCTACTTAAGATACTGTAAAGGGGTGTGAGGCTACTTAAGATACTGTAAAGGGGTGTGAAGTTTCTTATGATACTGTTAAGGGGTGTGAGGCTACTTGAGATGCTGTAAATGAGTGTGAGGCTACTTAAGATAATGTAAAGGGTTGTGAGGCTACCTGAGATGCTGTAAATGAGTGTGAGGCTACTTAAGATACTGTAAAGGAGTGTGAGGCTACTTAACATACTGTAAAGGGGTGGGGGACTAAGACTAAAAGGTTGTGAAGCACTTCATTAGATACATTACTGGGGACCATCTGGACTTAACAGAAATGTTGTAATTAGCGACTTTCACTATACGAGTAAATAGCAAGTACTGCAATAATTGACTGTTAGTTATGTACTGCCACAATTGACTCGTCAGTGTTATCAGTATAATGATTAATTTTCATAACGGGTGCTTCACTTGACCGTTATGTGCCAAGATTTCATCATCACCCTCAAACTACCCAAGAAGCACAGGACTTCCTGTCACGTGACATCTGCTGAAAGTCTTTCCAAGTCTTCTTCATCCTCTTCATGTTTGTCTCCAGTTCTCTTCTCCATGGATGGTCTCTACTCTACCTCACTTACTTTGGGGATTCCAGGACAAGAACTACCTTGTAATGCTATCAAGTTTCCTCAATGTGTGACTTATCCATATCCAGCATCTTCGTATTCTTATTATCTCCTGTCCCGGTGGCACTAGTCTGATTCTTGTCATCACTGATCAGATACCACTGCAATGCTACTTTACAGAAGCATTCATTTAAGATAATAGAGAGGTTTACAGACATATGGTTGGTCCTTATCCTAATGATAACAAAACAACTTTAGAAAACATGCTGATAGCACTACATCGCACTGGGTCGAAGGGCAAGAGCCCAAGTGCTGCTGGATTAATAATAACAAGATAAATAACTTTTTTCAGCCATGGACACATTTTTGATTGTCCAGCTGAAGGCCACGGACCCCTTAGATTGTCCACTGAAGGCCATTGTTAAGTCATATTTTGAGTTAAAGTTAAGTGTTAAGGATTTTTATGTACGGGGCTGATGTTTGCAAGTAAGCAGTTTAAAGTCATGAGATAGATTTTTTATTTGGGTACTTTGTTTACGATAATTTTGGAACATAGTTCAACTGAAGCTCATGTGTTAGTTTTTATAAAAAAAAGAAAGAAACTGTTCTAATGTTCTTAGTAGTAGGGGGGAGATACGGATGAGCTGAGCTCAGATGTTAAGCAGTGAGTTCGCGCATGGGCGACTTCACTGAGTTGTACTGAGAAACTATAATCTCAGTCATTAGGTGTGTATCTGACAGAGTTTCGAGACGGTTGTTTGTCTCGCTAGTGTGATCAGAATATATTATTGTAGGGAAGAGTTTCTTTCCCAATTTATGGATTTTTTCCAAGATATTATTCAAATGCCATGGATTACGTTTGCTCATATTATATAATAAGAATTGCGATGTATGCAATCTTTTTCCCTTTGATGGATGTTTGTTCCTATGGATATGAACTGTATTGTGAGTTGCGGTGTGTGCAACCAATCTCTGGATATTTGAGATATTTTCTAATGAACTGTATTGTGAGTTGCGGTGTGTGCAACCAATCTTTGGATAATTGAGATATTTTCTAATGAACTGTATTTTGAGTTGCGGTGTGTGCAACCAATCTCTGGATATTTGAGATATTTTCTAATGAACTATATTGTGAGTTGCGGTGTATGCAACCAATCTCTGGATATTTAAGATGCTGTGATTTACTGTGTTCTGCAACCTATTTGCCATGGATTTTGTACCTGTAGTAACCTGTGACAATGTGCTGTTCCTTCGTGTACTTTGCGATGTTACTGTGTCGTAAATAAACTGTGTAAAGTTGAACTAGTTGGTCTATTTCATGACCTTACGTTACTGTTGTGTGGGTGAGAGGAAAGCAGAATACAACACACCTGAAGAACTCATGACATCCGCGTATTGTTAGATTGTACAACTGTCTGCCACCTGTAAGCCCGACCATACTGACTTTGTCCTTGTCAGTGATTCGACACACACACCCACCACCACAAACATTCACACAGTAGCAGAAGTGATGGCCTTTGTGGCCTACTGATGCTGTTATAAAGAACATATATTAACATAAGTGTCTACAAAGAAACACACAGTAACATAAGTGGTCGCCAGTGATATGGGGTGTGTTTAACATCATCATCATCATCATGTGACGTATTCTTTCCAGAACGTTGTCTCCATTACAGCTGCTCTGAACGCATCACGATTCTGGGCAAGTCGACCTGCATCAGCCAAAGACAAGTTCAGACTCTCTGTGATGTCCTGGGTCCACCGTCGTCTAGGTCGACCCCTTCCCCTTTTTCCAGGGACCATGCCTTCCATCACTGTTTTTTCCAGACTATTATGTCTTTTTATATGACCGAAAAATTTCAGCTTCCTTATTGCGATGGTATTTAGGAGCCAATGTTCCTGTACGTTTAGTGAGTGCAGTACTTCTCTGTTGGTCTTTTTTCTGTCCAGGGTATTCTCAACATCCTTCTGTAGCATTTCATTTCGAATGATGTAATATTTTTTACAACTGTTTTATTGCGTGTCCAAGTCTCGCAGCCGTATGTTGCTACTGGGAATATACATGCTCTGATCAGTTGTAACTTTGTTTCTTTTTTGTTTAACATAAGTTGCCAAAAACTAGAACTACAAGGATGTCAAGTCAAGATTTACAGTGTTGCCGGGTCTAGTTTTCGTGTCCAAGTTTTAAGTAGACGTCATGCAGTACGTGTCAAGGACCTGAGAAGTGAGGAGTTCCAGTACCTATCAACATTGGACTTCTACAGACCGTGTGATACCCGATGCCCATTATTTTGTCGCGAAGGCCAGGAGTTCTCTTTTTGAAGATAAGTGGTTTTTTGTTTGTAAAATGTGCCACTGTATATGTTAACAAGCCTTCCTCTATTATGTGCATTATCTGTTCTATCGACAATTCTAAATATAATCAAGGGAATAATAATAAACAACATTGGAGATCTAAATCACATCATCCTGAAAATAGACATAGATTTATGAATAAATCATTTAGCCAACATCACAACAGTGATAACTTTCATTGGCGTACTCATCCAAATTTTAGTGATAGCAGAAATGGTAATTATAGCAATTTTAATGACAAAAGTCAAATTCAATCGCGACGTAGAGATAGATCGTCGAGCAGGCCACGACAACATTCCAATGTTGCTTCACTTGAAGCACAAACTAACAAAGATAAGGACAATAATGTTAATCAACATAATGCTATGTCTTGTATCGATCTCGAGCAGGTAAAAACATGTCAAGAATGCTCAACGCTATTCCAGCCCAAGGCGATCACGACGCTGCGATGCGGGCACATTCTACCAAGTCTACCAGCAGTTTGTACAGCTACTTCTGCATCAGTTCACCATGGAAAGGGGTGTTTAAAATTTAATAGAGGATACGTCAATTCTATTCCTTGCTCTATTTTGTTTGATTCAGGCTGCAGTACCGTGGGAGTGTGGAACTCTCTGATCGACCATTCCTTTGCCACTGGCAACGTGGTCAAGTGCGTCACATTCGGAGGCACTGTGGAAACCTTTCCTACAGCCATCATTAATTTACATACACCTTTCTTTTCAGGGAAGATCCATGCATGTCTTCTGCAGAATCCAGTTAGCGATGTGATACTTGGTTGTATACACGGTATAAAAGAGTGTACCCCACAGCAGATTGATGAATGGGAAAAGCGACATATTCATGCTGCAAATGCAGTGGTTACCAGAGCGCAAGCTACTGAGTTGTTGCGTGAATCAACTTCTGAACCTACGGTTCATACGAGTAATGATGATGATTCTCCTATTTCAAGGGAGCTGTTTGCTAATTTACAAAAGAATGACAATTCTTTGCAGAGATTTTTTCAATTGGTGACTAAGAGAAATAATAACACAATTGCAAATTCTAGACACCAATTTGCTCTTAAAAAGGGTATTTTAGTTAGATTGATAAGGGAAACAGATTCATCTTTGCGTTCACAGATTCTGGTCCCGTCTTCTATGAGAGCTAGGATATTACGACATGCTCATGACTCTCAATGTGCAGGTCACATGGGGTTTTCGCGAACCAAATCTAGAGTGCTATCCGCATTCTATTGGCCTGGCGTTCATAGAGATGTTAATCTTTATTGTCGTTCCTGCGTGACATGTCAGGAAGGTAAAGTAAGGGGTCCATATCATGATGCTCCTATCCAAGCTGCGGACATACCAATTACACCATTTGATAAAATGGCTATTGACATCATTGGTCCTATATTGCCATCTGCAAGAGGACATACACATATTCTTACTTATATCGATATGTGTACGCGTTGGCCTGAGGCCATACCTCTTAAGAACACCTCATCTGCCAGTGTTGAAGAAGCTTTAATGTTGATCTTTTCACGCATTGGTTTTCCGCATAAGATCCTATCGGATCATGGTGTCCAGTTTATTTCCGAATCCATGTCACAGGTTATGAAGACATTGGGTATAGATAGATCTCTCAGTTCAATATACCATGCCATGTCCAATGGGTTAATTGAGAGACAGAATAGGACACTTAAGCAGTTGTTGGGTAAGATGACTCAAGATCACCCTCAGGATTGGGACCGAGTCCTGCCCGCTGCTCTGTTTGCGTACCGTGAGGTGAAAAATCAAGCCACTGGGTTTTCTCCCTTCCAGTTAGTTTTTGGCATACAACCACGCGGACCTTTGTCTTTAATCCACGATTTATTGGTTGAAGATAATATACCTGAGGAAACTCAATCCTCATATGAGTATGTGATCTCTTTAAGAAAGAGAATAATAGATGCTTGTAGATTAGCTACTGCATCATCCGAAGAGGCTAAAGAAAAAGTTCGTCTATTTGCAAACAGGTATAGAGGTCTTCGCCAGCTTATTCCTGGTGACGAGGCTTTTGTTTTACTGCCTTCTCATAACAATCGTCTACTGATCACATGGAGAGGTCCTTTTAGGATCATCTCAAGAATATCCGATGTTGACTACATCGTCGATATTAACGGAAAACACAAAACCTTTCACATTAACATGTTGAAGGAGTATTATTCACGTCCTGATTATCTACAATCAGTATTTCAAGCGACTGACGATCCTACTCCTCACATTCACAACTATACTAATTTGTCAGTTATACAAGAAGAAGAGTCTTCTTTTCAAGATGTACAATTGCCCATACCAGTTGTACCACTTCATTCCACTGAAAACTGGAATGATGTCACTATTTCTTCTTCTCTTTCGGCTGATCAACGACAGCAAGTTTCATCACTACTTCAAACGTATGATAATGTTCTCACTGACATTCCAGGTCATACGTCAGCTATTCAACATGATATTATTCTCACTGATGAAACACCTATCCGTATTCGTCCATATCCCATACCTTTACACTTTCGTGATAAGGTCGAAAAGTAATTGGATGAGATGCTTCAATTAAACATAATTGAACCATCGTTGTTACCATATGCTTCATCTATGGTGATAATTAGAAAGAAAGATAACAATATTCGTCTATGTGTAGACTACAGAAAATTAAATAAAGTCACACAATTTGACGCAGAACCTTTGCCACTTTTAGAAGATTTATTAGTAAAATTATCTCATTCTACTTTCTTCTCTAAGTTTGATCTGTCAAAGGGCTATTGGCAAGTACCATTAACAGAAAGGGCAAAGCCACTAACTGCTTTCTCGACACCTCGGGGTCTATTCCAATGGAATTTTATGCCTTTCGGGCTAGTGAACGCTCCTGCCACGTTCGTGCGCATGATGCGTCGAATTCTATCTCATCATCCCAATGTCATTGCGTACATAGATGACATTTGTCTTTTCAGTGACTCATGGGAAGAACATATGGAAGGATTAAACTCATTACTGTCCACGTTACAATATCATAACTTAACTGCTAAGCCATCAAAGGCATTTGTGGGTTTCCACGATATTACTTTTTTGGCTCACCGTATTGGTCGCGGTATGTTATATACAGAGGACAGTAATGTCTCTAAAATCCTTAATATCTCTACACCTAAAACAAAGAAACAAGTGCGATCTCTGTTAGGGCTAGTACAATATTATGGGAAATTCATACCACATCTTTCGTCCATTACTGCTCCTTTCTCTTCATTACTTAGGAAAGGTGCAGCTAACGTGATTCGGTGGTCTAACGAACATCAAATCGCGTTAGATATCATAAAGAAATTTTTTTTCGGATGCTCCTGTTTTAAGGTTGCCTAATGCGAACTTACCATTTGTTTTACGCAGCGATGCTTCTAATTACGGCGTGGGAAGCGTTTTACTACAAGAATATGATGGCACCTTGCATCCAGTTCTCTATGTATCACGGAAGTTAACTCCGACTGAACAAAATTACTCTGTCATAGATAAGGAACTTCTTGGACTTGTTTGGTCAATAACAAAACTCCAGAGATATCTGCTTGGATCACACTTTATTGTGGAATCAGACCAAAAAGCACTTACTGCTCTCAACACGAAGGACGTGAAATCAGCCAAATCTACTAGGTATGCGATCGCACTCCAGCCATATAGTTTTACCATACGATCCACACCTGGTACTCAGAATGTTCTCGCTGACATTTTGTCGAGATGTCCTAACGAATCACATTAACAGCTACGCACTACAGACAACTGAACTTCGACACTGACAGTTCGTCAATTGTAATTTTTTACGTGTGCTACCTCTATTATAAGACTCATTAACATTCAGTCAAGTTGAAATCTACAATGATTATGTATTAAAAGAACATGGAACGTTGAAGTATATTACTATATTTGTGAAAATAACATTCACTTACACATGATATTGAAGAGAGAATAACGTTGGAAAGGGATTATATTTTCTCACCGAAATAACATTGCGAACACTTGGTTGTGTTTCATGGAACGGAACTTGTTATATTTTAATCGTCTCCTAACAGGACAATGGAACGTTCTTAATCTAAGAAATTTAATGACATTGTTTTTTTTTTAAATAAATAATTCGGTAGATTAGTAGCCGTTGATACTTAGTTAATTAGTATAAGAATTAAGTTAGGTAACTATGAAATATTTAATTAGATTGTCGACATTTAATATTTATCACTCTTTAAGAGCAGTGATTTAACATTAGTACTTTAATTAGTACCTCAAAGGAACTTTAGAGACACGGTTAAGGGTGTTGATCTATACATGTGTTTAAATTGTATTCTTTCATTTTTTTTCACTTGTCATTTTTAAGACATATCCATCACTTTTCTGTTTATTCATTGGTTTTTACATTTCTTTTCTTTTGCGTTTCTATTCGGTTTAATTCAATATTTCTAATATGTGATTTTATTTCATTTACCACATTGTACCAAAGGTGGTCAATCGTGGGTGTATGCTTTTGTGCATACCTTTTGTTTATTTGAGTTGACTTAAATTTCATATTTATGTTTTAATGATTCTATGTCATGTTATATTAATATAATATGATTATGTACACTTGAATCACCTCTAGTCGCGAGTAGTAAAGAAAAAAAATTAATATAATTAATTTTTTTTTTTTGGGGGGGGGGGGGGGGGGAATTGGTAAAGAAACTGTAGAGCTCTTTTCGTAGGCCGTTACAGTCTTTTACAGATGAGGGTAGTCTCATATTTATCCTACCTCTGTAATAAACTTTACGCACCGACTTACATGATAGTAAGTGTTATTGTTGAGTTTGATTTTCTTAGCGCACGGTTGTGCACTTATGTGAGTATGGGTTATCCCGTCCGCACGTGTATCCAGACATTAGTCGACGTCATAGCTTGATCGTACAAGCTGGTAACCCAAGATGAGTTCTGTGATGTTTTGGATGTTTATCCCGTGTATTGGGGAAAAGTATTACGTTTAGACCCGGCCCTGCGGATTAGCAGTCGTAGCCGGTAGTCGTCCATGTAAGTGTCGATTCGTTGGAAGAACCAAGTATGTAATTATTATAATAATAATGGTTGTTCTCCAAAGTCGTGAGTATCTAGTCGATGACAGGTAACTAGCCTGTACCGAAATGGATTCACAGCGGAAGATATATTTTTTATGCCTGTATATGCCGATCAAAAGGATTGTCGGTAAATACCGTGGATCTTCGTTGTATATATAATATTGGGAAGCCGTTGTGTCAGTCACGGCTAATCCAAGAGGTAATTCAAGTATCAATGCCTAAGTAACTTTACATGCCTAGAATTATTTAGTAGGAACCTGCACCTACGTTTGACTATAATTAGTTAATGAGGACCTCTTTACAAAAGAACATAATCAAGATCGGGATCTTAGATACTACCAAGTATAATGAGAATCTTCTGTCCTTGAGAAAAGGTCAACCGTTATCAGTATAACCTTGTACTTAACTACTTCATGACTTTTATGACTATTGATGTATTAACTCAGAGACCTGGTAAGAATTTGCTTGAGGATTCTTCTGAGACTATTTATTTGGATTTTTTTTTGAGGATATACGTCCACTATCATCATGTTGAATTACCTATTAACCGTCAACGTTGAATGTCTCGTCCTGTATGATGTGATGTAAATAAACGATGTATCAATTTTCAAGTAACGAGTTTGACTACCACAGTATTGGCACTTGTTGATGTGCCTACGTTGAGTTTTCATCTTACTGCATCAAGATTACATATATTCGCGAAATCAGCACGATTCAGTAGTCATACAGAAAACCCCCATTGACGAAGAAAAAACTCACCAACAGTTGTCCACAAGTTTACTTTGAAGGCAATTCCTAAGCAACACCATATAACCTAGCTATTTAGGTATTCTCTACGTAACACCATAAAACCAAGCACAGACTGCTGGACTCTCTCTCTATGTCGTTAGTTCTCTTAGCACAGACGCAACATGTGTGATATAAAATCCTCTACCTCACTGGTGTATCGTACCGAGGATGCATACCGCACAAGACGGTATGGCTTCTTTTCAACTCTGATTGGCGGCTACTCCATCAGTGGCATTACTAATGTTCTATTTTTATATGTAACCTAAAATGGCTGCCACATGCTTTGTGCTGGTAGAAGGTACAGAACAACCGACAACATGGTGATGGACTACAGACGAGATGACGATGGCGCTGTCTCACACACACACACACACACATATATATATATATATATATATATATATATATATATATATATATATATATATATATATATATATAAGTATTAAAACCAATAAAACGGTATGGATAATCAGTTTTACAAATAACGGTTCACAAACAACAAGGGACGTTTCGGGTATTACCCTTCGTCAGCCACAAACAGGTGACAAAGACAAGAATTACATATAGCTAGGTACTACAAAAGCATACGATGATAAGAAACAATACAAAATGAGCGATACAAGCAGATGGAAAAAGTACAATGATAATACAAGAAAATCGAAAAACCTAACAGAAATACCGAAGCAAGAAAGTAAATAATAAACGAAATGAAAAAAAAGAGAATGAACAAAACTTCGGAATAAGAAAAAGTCACTTAGCTAGAACTGTAAATGCTTGGAATACACAAGACCGTAGTTCTCTCTTCAAGAAATCTTGAAGGAAGTGACGTATAAGAATGCGACAATTTTTAAAGAGATACAAAAGGATACGAAACGAACCAAAACCAAAACATAAGAAGATAGATCGAAAAAACAACGATTAAAGGTAGCATATCGTAGGGATTGGAATTTTAGGGATATTCTTGTACACAGTCGCTTGCGACATACTAGCCCTTCATACTTTGGTATTAAACTGTGCCAACGCCGGATATGTAAGAGCTGTCCGTTTGTACTCCAAACTCAGACAGTCACTTTTCCGAATGGACAATTTATCATTAGAGAGTCTTTCACGTGCGAATCCAGAAACCTTTTTTATGCTATCATCTGCAAGAGGTGTGGCATTGCCTATATTTGTGAAACTGGCAGGCGTTTGGCAGACAGGTTTCGTGAGCACTTGAATGACATCTATCATGGCAAACAATTCCCGGTGGCCCTTCATTTAAATAGGCCTGACCATTCAGGTAAATCCGATATCCGTGTCACGGCCCTCCGTTCATGTGTCGGGGATGACCGGACTCGCTTTTCGTTAGAGAATCGTCTTAATTTTGAAATGGGTGTTTTAAGTCCTGAAGGCCTTAATATTCAACATCATTTTGCACAAACTCTGGTAGCTTTTCTCTCGTTTTCATTCTTTTTTATTCGTTGTTTTTTCGATCTATCTTCTTATGTTTTGGTTTTGGTTCGTTTCATATCCTTTTGTTTCTCTTTAAAAATTGTCGCATTCTTATACGTCACTTCCTTCAAGATTTCTTGAAGAGAGAACTACAGTCTTGTGTATTCCAAGCATTTACGGTTCTAGCTAAGTGACTTTTTCTTGTTCCGAAGTTTTGTTCATTCTCTTTTTTTCGTTTCGTTTATTATTTACTTTCTTACTTAGGTATTTCTGTTAGGTTTTTCGATTTTCTTGTATTATCATTGTACTTTTTCCATCCGCTTGTATCGCTCATTTTGTATTGTTTCTTATCATCATATGTTTTTGTAGTACCTAGCTATATGTAATTCTTGTCTTTGTCACCTGTTTGTGGCTAACAAAGTTTAATACCCGAAACGTCCCTTGTTTTTTTTTGTGAACCGTTATTTGTAAAACTGAATCTTCTTCTTATTTGATCCTTAGCTGCCGACCGTCGAAACAGTCAGTGGCCATTACGCCTGGTGGTGTCTTGTAGGGCAACAACAAATTGATTCCACTTTGCTCGGTCGGTGGCATCCTTCGTACAGTGCCCCAACTCTGGTTCATTCTTTGCATCTCAGCCTCCACAGTCCTCCGCCAAGTTGTTTTTGGTCGGCCTCTCTTTCGTTTTCCTTCAGGGGTCCAAATCATAGCTGTTCTTGTGATGGCATCGGGGTCTCTTTTGAGGACATAGCCAACCCAGCTCCAGCGTCTGCAAGCTATGATTTTGTGCATGTCCTTTTGCTTGCTCCGAGTAAGCAGATCTTGGTTGTTGATGGTATTCGGCCAAAAGATTCGGATAGTTTTTCTTAGGCATGTTGTGTGAAAAGATGACAATTTCGACATTTCCACTCCGCGCCATAGAGAAGCACAGAAAGAACACAGCTCTGATATAATCTTAATTTTGAGCTTGTGCTGTACTGAGAGGACTTCCAGATGTTGTTTAGACTAAAAAAGGCTGTTCTTGCTTTGTTCATTCTGTTGTTGATGTCTTTGCTTGCTCCGCCATCTGGTGTTACTATGCATCCTAGGTATGTGAAAGCATCTGTCTGTTACAGTTGCTGATTCCTTACTGATATGGGCTCAGAGTTGCTCACATTGAGCGTCATGACCTCTGTCTTTTTTAGGTTGATGTTCAAGCCCACCTGCTGGCTATACTTATTAAGTCTATCCGTTTTTTTCCTGGATGTGTTGATGTGAATGTGCTAGCAGTGCAATGTC
The DNA here is from genome assembly GCA_024509875.1 of Oreohelix idahoensis. NCBI lineage: Eukaryota > Metazoa > Mollusca > Gastropoda > Stylommatophora > Oreohelicidae > Oreohelix > Oreohelix idahoensis. Next base: position 156,864 of record JAMPIV010017415.1, read on the forward strand.
ATCTGCATATTCTAGATCTTCCAATGTAGAAAATGTAGTACGCCTTATTCCTCTTGGATTGCCCTCGGTTGTCACGCGCGTCACCCAGTCTATGACTGTTAAAAATAGAGTGGCTGATAAGGGGCATCCCTGTCGTACTCCTGTCTTCACTTCAAAGGTTAGGTTGCTCTGCCCAATGCTACACGTAAAGTTGGCATAAAGGCTTTTTATGATTGACAATATGCAGCTTGGAATTCCATAAGCTCTCAGTATTTTCCATAAGCTGTAGCGATGTATACTGTCAAAAGCCTTTTCAAAATCAACGAAATTAATGTACAAATGTCTTTGCCATTCTGAGCATTGCTCTATAATGTTCCTGAGGGTAAATATATGATCTACACATCTTCTGTTCTTTCTAAATCCTACTTGTTCTTTTCTCAGTTTGTGGTCTACTGCTTTTGAGATTCTCTGTAAAATTATCCTGCTTAGTATTTTGCTGGGAACTGAGAGAAGAGTCATTCCTCTCCAATTATTGCAGTCTGCAAGATCTCCCATCTTGGGCAATTTGACAATTATTCCTTTTCTCCACTCTATTGGTGTTGTCCCTGTTTTCCAGACTTGTGCAAACAGTGGTTTTAATAGTTCTGCTGCTAGCTGTGGGTCTGTCTTTAATAGCTCTGCATTTAAGTTGTCATGACCAGGAGCTTTTCCATTCTTCAACCCTTTGATTGCTGTGATGATTTCTTCTTTTCGTGGGATGTCTGTATTAACATCTAGATCATTTTCAGCCTCCGGAACATTCAATTGTGTCTCTGGTGGTTCCTTGTTCAGAGTTTCTTTGAAATGCTCTGACCATCTTGTTTCCTGTCCCTCTACTGTCGTGATGAGATTTCCGTGCATATCTCTTACTAATGTAATATTGTTTGCACCTCGTTTTCCACTGATGACTTTAGTTATTTTGTATACTGTGCTTTGTTCATTTCTCAGTGCAGCCTCTTCTGCCTGTCTTGCAAGGTCATCCAGAAATGTCCTTTTGTTAGTCCGAGTTTGACGTTTAACTTCCTTGTCCAGCTGACTGTGCTGTTCACTATATATTGCCTTTAACCTGGGAGACAGCTTTTTTCTTTCTTTTCATTCCTTTATCTTTCCTATGGTGTTTAGCATATCTGGTGTTATTATAGTCTTGGCTCTTTCTTTAATGGAATCCCAAGCATGACTTGCTGCTTTCCTTGTATATTGTCGAGATGGTGTTGAATCTCTGGTCAACATCATCGGTCTCTGTTCTTTCCTGGCTTTTGGTAATCTCATATCTTCTCTTTACGTCGACCACGAAAGCTTTTCTAATGAGGGGATCCTTCAGTTTCGTGATATTGTATCTTTTCTGTTTGTTTGCAACTGGTCCAGCAGCTCTGAGTTTCACTTTCTGTCTTGCTACTCCTAGGTGATGATCACTTCCCACATCTGCGCCTCATTTTACTTTTACGTCTTGTAGTGCATGTCTTCATCTGCCATTGATCATTATGTAATCTATCTGGTTTATGTCTCGTCCGTTTGGTGATTCCCATGTTAACTTGTGCACTTCCTTGTGTTGAAAAAGTGTTCCTCCAATGACCAGGTTGTTAATACTGCAGAAGCTTATTAATTTGTCCCCATTCTCATTTGCTGTTCCGCTGCCGAATTTCCCATTACTCTTTCGTTATAATTATTGTTTGCTCCCATTTTCGCATTTAGGTCTCCCTTTACTATAATGAGATCGTACCTGGGTGTAGTTTCCATTTCTTTTTGTACCTGTTGATAGAACTCGTCCTTGATCTCTTCATCACTGTCGTTTGTTGGTGCACAGCATTGTATAATTGTGGTGTTGGTGAACCTCCCTCTCAGTCTTGCTCTTATCAGTCTGTTGTTGATGGGTCTCCATTCCAGTAAAGACCTTTCCATTCCTTTCTTCAGGATAATGGCTACACCTTCATTGTGCTGACCATCCTCTCTGCCAGAATAAAGTACTGTTTCCCCTGTAGCTGTTTTTATTCTCCCCTTACCTGTCCATCTGCTCTCGCTTATTCCCAGGATATGTATCTTGTAGTTCCTCATTTCTGCTGTGATTTGTCTCAGCTTTCCTGCCTCATTCATTGTTCTGACGTTCCAAAAACCAATTCTGGTTTCGTGTTTTGCGGTCGGGTCATCCGTTTTCATGCCAGTGGCTTCCTTTCGGCTTTCGCCGCTGTCAGTCATACGAGCCTGAGACTCCGGATGTCCGTACCGCAGCAAAGTTTTTCCATTTATTGTTTCCGTAACATGTGCAATTTTTTTTACATAGACAGGGGTGTCGGCCCTGTGCTAAAACACCCAACCTGGAGGACCAGAGTACCAGCTTTTGTCTGACCCCTACCCACGCAGACCAGTCCAGCTTGGTTGAACCTACCAGGAGAAAATCTCCCACTGGCATAGCTCTGGGGATTGTCAGGGTACACAAGCTGCCATACCGCTACAAGGTATAGGTACCATTGATGGCAGAACACTGATTCAATACCATTTTATTGGTTTTAATACTTACATTCCTTACCTGTTTTACAGCAGCCCCTATATATATATATATATATATATATTCTTCTTCTTCTTCATACACTCTCAGACGTCAACTTGAATATTCTCAAAGAAAGCAGTAGTCAATTTGAGGCTATTTGAATCCCCGTAAAGCTTTTCCACGAAAGGAGCTGGCTTTGGCCATATGCACTTTCTCTGTACCACATATAACGGGCAACTTTGAAGCAGATGTTCAGCAGTCATTTTATCAGTGCCACAGTTACACTGATCGGTAGTTCCTATTTTTAGCTTGCTGAATAGATGGTTGTCGAAACTGTCCTCCTTCCACACAATCTGTCTAAGGAAATTTCTCCGAATCTTTTGGCCAAACACCATCAGCAACCAAGAACTACTTATTCGGAGTAACCAGGAGGACATGCACACCATCATAGCTGGCAGACGCTGGAGTTGGGTTGGCCACATCCTCAGAAGGGACCCTGATACCATCACAAGAACAGCTATGCTATGGACTCCCGAGGGAAAGCGAAAGAGAGGCCGACCAAAAACAACTTGGCGGAGAACAGTGGAAGCTGAAATGCAAAGAATGAACCACAGTTGGGGTACTGTACGAAGGATGGCCGCCAACCGAGCAAAGTGGAATCAATTTGTGTTGGCCACTGACTGCTTTGACGGTTGGTGGCTATGGATCAAAGAAGAAGAAGGGAGCCGCGCTAGCGTAGTGGTTACAACACCGCTCTGGCGACCGGGTGATACAGGATCAAACCCGGGCGACGGCATTTGAGGATTTTTCGTCGACCGGAATTTGGACTGGATTAACTCGAGACCTAACGAGGACATTTGAAGGAGTGTCGTCGACCAGGGACTGGCGGCTCCTGAGCCGACCCAGCTGCAATGGGTACCCCCGAAATCGGCGAGTATTTGCCTGAATGGCGAGGGACACCTGTCTCTGTACAAGAAATAAAGGGATACTCACGTAAAATCAATGTCAGGTTAGACATAACCTCCATTTTCTGTTGCATTTAGTTGCTGATCCATCTGTGTATGCATGGGTCCAGGTGTTTCGTGGATAATGTTTCTCTATGTATTTTGTCGCTATGGATTTTCTATCTGTTGCAGTTTGGCTCTTCTTACTTTCAATGCCAGGAATGTTTTCTATCATTTTAGGGAAACGATTTTGTTTCCAAACTGGAAGCTTGTGTGCAGTGTAGATGGGTTTAGCAGTGGATATTTCATCTATGAATACTGCTCTCATTTGTATTTTGGTGGATTCTACAAAATTACTTCGTTTGAGTCTTTGCCTTCTAAGAGCATTTATTCTATGGCACATTGGGTGGTCTGTTAGTCTTTTGAATTTTTCGGCCTGTTGCTGTGTATATATATATATATATATATATATATATATATATATATATATATATATATGTATATATATATATATATATATATATATATATATATATGTCTATTTCAGTTGCTGCTCAAAATGTCCGCCGCCAGCTGCAACACATGCTCGAAGTCGGGTGCGCTACTTTCTCACTGACGCGTGTATTGTGCGCTGTTCAAGCTCATCCCATGCCTGCTTTATCCGCTCTCTTAACTTATCCACGTTGCCAATTTTCTTTTGGTAGACATTCTCTTGCAAAACACCCCAAATCCCATAGTCAACGGGGTTAAGATCTGGACTATTTGGTGGCCAAAAATTCGGTTCGATGAATTCAGGTGTCTCCTGATTGAGCAGCGTAACTGTATACCTAGCACGGTGAGCAGGCGCGCCGTCTTGCTGGAAGATGAAGAATTCTGAAATTTCCCCATGTCAGGAAGAAGGCACTTCATAAACAGTTCTTTGCGGTAGTAATCGCCATCTATCTTGATACCAGGTTGAACAAAATGAATTCCAGTGCGGCCCAGTGATGAGACACCAACAGAAACCATTAATGATTTGCTGAACGTTGGTTTTGCTCGCAGCAACCGATAAGCAGAAACGTTTCTTTTTCTGGTGACAACCGATGCGTATACCCGATCGTTCTGACTATTGGTAGGCCAAGCAACAGTAAACAGTTTTTCATCCGTGAAAAATATGACCTCCAATCCAACCTGCAAGTCTGGAAGGAAGAGCTGGAGAAGAGAGGGATGATGATAAGCAGCTCTAAAATAAAATCCATGGTGATATCACGAGAAGAAAGAAGACATCAGATTAAGCTGGGAGAACAGGTCCTGGAGCAGGTCGACCACTTTAAATACCTCGGAGCTATTATAGACCGAAAGGGAGGTGTCAAAGAAGAGTTGGCCACTCGAAATGCAGCAGCTGGGAGACTTTTTCAGGCTATAAATCGAGGATTCCCCAGCAAGAGAGAGGTTGGTAAGAAAACGAAGATGGCTTATACTGCTCCACCTATGTCCCAGTCTTGACATATGGATGCGAGTCATAGGCAATGACTACAACCCACAAAAGCCAGATCCAAACCTCAGAAATGAGGTATCTGAGGAAGGTGGTTGAAGTAACAAGAAGAGACATGGTACACAACCAGACGATACGTCAAGGCCTTAAATCCCACCCCCTGCAGACCCAAGTAGAACAGTCCCAACTAAGATGGTTTGGACATGTCTGCAGAATGGGAGAAGATCGGCTACCACGACAAGCATGGGAAACAAAAAGCCAAGGATCCAGACCCCCAGGACGACCCAGAGTCCACTGGGAGGACAACATTGGACAATCTTTGAAGGTCCGATGACTAGAGCTGATGGCATGGGCCAGGACGAAGATAGACCTAGAGCTGATGGCATGGGCCAGGACAAAGATAGACCTAGAGCTGATACCACGGGCCAGGACAAAGATAGACCTAGAGTTGATAGCACGGGCCAGGACAAAGATAGAATTAGAGCTGATAGCACGGGCCAGGACAAAGATAGACCTAGAGCTGATAGCACGGGCCAGGATAAAGATAGACCTAGAGCTGATAGCACGGGCCAGGACAAAGATATACCTAGAGCTGATAGCACGGGCCAGGACAAAGATATACCAAGAGCTGATAGCACGGGCCAGGACAAAGATATACCTAGAGCTGATAGCACATGCCAGGACAAAGATAGACCTAGAGCTGATAGCACGGGCCAGGACAAAGATAGACCTAGAGCTGATAGCATGGGCCAGGACAAAGATAGACCTAGAGCTGATAGCACGGGCCAGGACAAAGATATACCTAGAGCTGATAGCACGGGCCAGGACAAAGATATACCTAGAGCTGATAGCACGGGCCAGGACAAAGATATACCTAGAGCTGATAGCACGGGCCAGGACAAAGATAGACCTACAGCTGATAGCACGGGCCAGGACAAAGATAGACCTACAGCTGATAGCACGGGCCAGGACAAAGATAGACCTAGAGCTGATAGCACGGGCCGGGACAAAGATAGACCTAGAGCTGATAGCACGGGCCAGGAAACCTTGAAATACATTTTGTTGAAGGCTTATGTCCCTTAGAGAACTTAACGGTGATGAATTAGTAAACAAAAACAGTTTTATTTAGTAACTTAATGTAGGAAGACGTCATATTAACATGTGGTTACAGCGCTGGTCGCTTATAGCAATGCCGATTTGATTCACAGTATCGAGAGGCTCTAAAACCCAGTTGTAAATGGGTACCTGACTTTGCTTTTGAGTTAAGGACGTAAAAGGCAGCGAGGAAGGGAAATGATCACTCCATCTCTCGATGCCGGACCTAGTATAGTGAAATCTCTAACACTTCAATCCCTTACGGCAGTATCTACAGTCCCGAATTTTAACCATTTGTCCCAGGTGTTTTTAAAGGTCAAATATAAGACGACCCGAATTGGGGACTGGAAAATCTGGTCACCTTACTGCCTTCACCTGTTTTAACTTAATATAAAGATTCAAATAATTGGTGACGTCATTTTCTCCAATTAATAAATGGACCTTTTCACTGACCAGAACGTACTCATTGAGGAATGGGCAAGTGAGACCAGAGAACAGTTGATAGCGACACAGCATCACCAGAGCATGACAGTGCTCTAGACATTCGATATGGTGTAATTAAATCGTCACTGCAAATTTACTGTTGAAAGCTTACTTAGTCCTTTCTCTTCTGTCGTGAGGTGTAGAGCTTTGGAAAAGACAGCGCCATACTATCTTACTGGCCTGGTTCCAATCTAGTTTTTGGTCCTTCAGAGAATGTCTAATATTGTCCTAGCAAAGTCTAGGTCATCCTGAAGGTCTAGATCCCTGCCTCTTAGTTTCCTATTCTTACCATAGCAGCTGATCTTCTATACTGCTCAAAAAAAGTTAAAGGCCACTTTCAATTTTTAGGTCATTTCAACTAAGCTGTTTTTTTTTTAAAACCTGAACACTCAGTCAAAAAAGTTTTGCTGCATTTTGTTGCATGCTTAAACAATGTTTGTTGATCTGACAATAAATCAAATCTGTGTTACGTGTGTGTACCTCCAAGGTCAATCAAATGTACGTGGTGGAAATGGAAATAATGCATGTTTGAAAATGCTTCCTATGGCAAAGCCTGTTGATAACATTGCTGAAATTTGCTTTTCACGTGCAAATCGGGACTAAAGTGAACACATGTCACCCACTTTTCGGAAGGAGCGGGCAATGGGTATGTTTGTAACATTTACCATTTTAGTCATGGCTCAGCGAAGACGCTTGACCAATGTTAACAGATGGAGAGCGATGGCATGGATGCAGGATGATGTAGGGCTGCGAGAAGTTGCTAGGAGATTAGGAGTTGCCCACTCTGTCATACAAAGTCTGCGTGATCGTTATAATGCAACCGGCAGTGTCGCAGAACAACACAGGTCAAAACGTCCAAGGTCTACCACAAGACGGCAAGACACATTTGTTGTTGAGTTACAAACATACCCATTGCCAGTTCCTTTCGAAAAGTGGGTGACTTGTGTTCACTATAGTCACGACTTGCACGTGAAAAGCAAATTTCAGCAATGTTATCAACAGGCTTTGCCATAGGAAGCATTTTCAAACATGCATTATTTTCATTTCCACCACGTACATTTGATTGACCTTGGAGGTACACACACGTAACACAGATTTGATTTATTGTCAGATTAACAAACATTGTTTAAGCATGCAACAAAATGCAGCAAAACCTTTTTGACTGAGTGTTCAGGTTTTAAAAAAAATAGCTTAGTTGAAATGACCTAAAAATTGAAAGTGGCCTTTAACTTTTTTTTTTAGCAGTATATTACGCAGACGTCACTAAACCATCGTAATTGAGATTGTTCTACTTGGATCTGCAGTGGCTGGGTTTTGAGGCTTTGCTGTATCGTCTGGTTGCGAACCACCTTCTTCACATATCTTATTTCTGAGGGTTGGAGCTGGCTTTTCTAATTTGTAGACATTGCCCATGATTAGCATCCATATGTCAAGAAACCAGATTACAAGTACTCGTAATGCAAGAGAGAAATCCAGATTAATCTTAAAGGTTACAAACTGGCACAGACTACGGATTAAGACTTATGGAACAGCGACACACTGCTCTACAGTGGAGTCCCAAAAACCGAAAGAACTAACGGGGGTGTAGGCTGTATTGTGGCTAGAAACTGAAAATGATAACATCAAGGGAGGGAGCTTTGTCTGGGACCCAAAGATGCAGCAATAGTGAATGCAGTCAGCGACCCATAGCTTGACTGCTTGCGTCAGGGAACCAGAGCTGACCAAGACCCTACTCCACCTCCACGTGGTGGTCCTGGAAACAGGCTGCATCACTGCAGTCTGGCTGAGAGAGTAGGGATCACAGAGGGAAGGCAAACCCTGTCCCAAAAAATGCCATGCTGAAGTCGGATGTGTCGGCCGAAAGGCGCAGATATCGCAGCTCCGGCATAAACAGACACAACGCAACCAACGTCCTTTTCAGGACGAATGAAGAAGATGAGCTTTGTCTTGGAGCACATTATGATGCTAAAGTTAAAAGAGGGAAAAACCTTAGTCAATCTCGTCATTGCTTAAAACTCCAGTTTTAAAGTGGTTTTTAGTCATAGTTGGAATGTTGCTGTTTAAAAATGAACATTGTACTATAATTACATCAGAAGATAATAAGAGTCTGCAAAACAAAAATGTAATATGTCATCTTTGATACGCAATGACATTAACAGTATGGATAAACTGTACACAGTTTATACATTAATATAGAACAGATATGTCATTAAAAATGCACATTTCTCAGATTTTTTAGCAGCATGCTTCAAATTGGAATTACCAAAACATAAATTGACAAGTAATTAATCATGTTTAAATTTCTATTACTTTTATTACATAGTGCAAGAGCATAATTTGATTCTGGGAATTTTAAAAAGTAAAACCGTTGATGCTGTACACTGTAAACTAAATGTGGAAATATTGTGTTAATATAATGTTTTAATTTATAATATTTAACAGAGATTATTAACATTGACAATATTATACACACAAACACTACATCAACTGGCTCAGTCACTATCTAACAGACAGAACAGCTGGCTCAGTCACTATCTAACAGACAGAACAACTGGCTCAGTCACTATCTAACAGACAGAACAACTGGCTCAGTCACTATCTAACAGACAGAACAACTGGCTCAGTCACTATCTAACAGACAGAACAACTGGCTCAGTCACTATCTAACAGACAGAACAACTGGCTCAGTCACTATCTAACAGACAGAACAACTGGCTCAGTCACTATCTAACAGACAGAACAGCTGGCTCAGTCACTATCTAACAGACAGAACAACTGGCTCAGTCACTATCTAACAGACAGAACAACTGGATCAGTCACTATCTAACAGACAGAACAACTGGCTCAGTCACTATCTAACAGACAGAACAGCTGGCTCAGTCACTATCTAACAGACAGAACAGCTGGCTCAGTCACTATCTAACAGACAGAACAACTGGCTCAGTCACTATCTAACAGACAGAACAACTGGCTCAGTCACTATCTAACAGACAGAACAGCTGGCTCAGTCACTATCTAACAGACAGAACAGCTGGCTCAGTCACTATCTAACAGACAGAACAACTGGCTCAGTCACTATCTAACAGACAGAACAACTGGCTCAGTCACTATCTAACAGACAGAACAACTGGCTCAGTCACTATCTAACAGACAGAACAGAACTGGCTGGCTCAGTCACTATCTAACAGACAGAACAACTGGCTCAGTCACTATCTAACAGACAGAACAGCTGGCTCAGTCACTATCTAACAGACAGAACAACTGGCTCAGTCACTATCTAACAGACAGAACAGCTGGCTCAGTCACTATCTAACAGACAAAACAACTGGCTCAGTCACTATCTAACAGACAGAACAGCTGGCTCAGTCACTATCTAACAGACAGAACAACTGGCTCAGTCACTATCTAACAGACAGAACAACTGGATCAGTCACTATCTAACAGACAGAACAACTGGCTCAGTCACTATCTAACAGACAGAACTGGCTCAGTCACTATCTAACAGACAGAACAGCTGGCTCAGTCACTATCTAACAGACAGAACAACTGGCTCAGTCACTATCTAACAGACAGAACAACTGGCTCAGTCACTATCTAACAGACAGAACAACTGGCTCAGTCACTATCTAACAGACAGAACAGCTGGCTCAGTCACTATCTAACAGACAGAACAACTGGCTCAGTCACTATCTAACAGACAGAACAGCTGGCTCAGTCACTATCTAACAGACAGAACAACTGGCTCAGTCACTATCTAACAGACAGAACAACTGGCTCAGTCCCACTACTATCTAAAACAGACAGAACAGCTGGCTCAGTCACTATCTAACAGACAGAACAACTGGCTCAGTCACTATCTAACAGACAGAACAGCTGGCTCAGTCACTATCTAACAGACAGAACAACTGGCACAGTCACTATCTAACAGACAGAACAACTGGCTCAGTCACTATCTAACAGACAGAACAGCTGGCTCAGTCACTATCTAACAGACAGAACAACTGGCTCAGTCACTATCTAACAGACAGAACAACTGGCTCAGTCACTATCTAACAGACAGAACAACTGGCACAGTCACTATCTAACAGACAGAACAACTGGCACAGTCACTATCTAACAGACAGAACAACTGGCACAGTCACTATCTAACAGACAGAACAACTGGGTCAGTCACTATCTAACAGACAGAACAACTGGCTCAGTCACTATCTAACAGACAGAACAACTGGCACAGTCACTATCTAACAGACAGAACAACTGGCTCAGTCACTATCTAACAGACAGAACAACTGACACAGTCACTATCTAACAGACAGAACAACTGGCACAGTCACTATCTAACAGACAGAACAACTGGCACAGTCACTATCTAACAGACAGAACAACTGGCTCAGTCACTATCTAACAGACAGAACAACTGGCACAGTCACTATCTAACAAACAGAACAACTGGCACAGTCACTATCTAACAGACAGAACAACTGGCTCAGTCACTATCTAACAGACAGAACAGCTGGCTCATTCACTATCTAACAGACAGAACAACTGGCTCAGTCACTATCTAACAGACAGAACAGCTGGCTCAGTCACTATCTAACAGACAGAACAACTGGCTCAGTCACTATCTAACAGACAGAACAACTGGCTCAGTCACTATCTAACAGACAGAACAGCTGGCTCAGTCACTATCTAACAGACAGAACAACTGGCTCAGTCACTATCTAACAGACAGAACAACTGGCTCAGTCACTATCTAACAGACAGAACAACTGGCTCAGTCACTATCTAACAGACAGAACAACTGGCACAGCACTATCTAACAGACAGAACAACTGGCACAGTCACTATCTAACAGACAGAACAACTGGCTCAGTCACTATCTAACAGACAGAACAACTGGCACAGTCACTATCTAACAGACAGAACAACTGGCACAGTCACTATCTAACAGACAGAACAACTGGCTCAGTCACTATCTAACAGACAGAACAACTGGCACAGTCACTATCTAACAAACAGAACAACTGGCACAGTCACTATCTAACAGACAGAACAACTGGCTCAGTCACTATCTAACAGACAGAACAACTGGAACAGTCACTATCTAACAGACAGAACAACTGGCACAGTCACTATCTAACAGACAGAACAACTGGCACAGTCACTATCTAACAGACAGAACAACTGGCACAGTCACTATCTAACAAACAGAACAGCTGGCACAGTCACTATCTAACAGACAGAACAACTGGCTCAGTCACTATCTAACAGACAGAACAGCTGGCTCAGTCACTATCTAACAGACAGAACAGCTGGCTCAGTCACTATCTAACAGACAGAACAGCTGGCTCAGTCACTATCTAACAGACAGAACAACTGGCTCAGTCACTATCTAACAGACAGAACAGCTGGCTCAGTCACTATCTAACAGACAGAACAACTGGCTCAGTCACTATCTAACAGACAGAACAGCTGGCTCAGTCACTATCTAACAGACAGAACAGCTGGCTCAGTCACTATCTAACAGACTGAACAGCTGGCTCAGTCACTATCTAACAGACAGAACAGCTGGCTCAGTCACTATCTAACAGACAGAACAACTGGCACAGTCACTATCTAACAGACAGAACAACTGGCTCAGTCACTATCTAACAGACAGAACAACTGGCACAGTCACTATCTAACAGACAGAACAACTGGCACAGTCACTATCTAACAGACAGAACAACTGGCTCAGTCACTATCTAACAGACAGAACAACTGGCTCAGTCACTATCTAACAGACAGAACAACTGGCTCAGTCACTATCTAACAGACAGAACAACTGGCACAGTCACTATCTAACAGACAGAACAACTGGCTCAGTCACTATCTAACAGACAGAACAACTGGCACAGTCACTATCTAACAGACAGAACAACTGGCACAGTCACTATCTAACAGACAGAACAACTGGCACAGTCACTATCTAACAGACAGAACAACTGGCTCAGTCACTATCTAACAGACAGAACAACTGGCACAGTCACTATCTAACAAACAGAACAACTGGCACAGTCACTATCTAACAGACAGAACAACTGGCTCAGTCACTATCTAACAGACAGAACAACTGGAACAGTCACTATCTAACAGACAGAACAACTGGCACAGTCACTATCTAACAGACAGAACAACTGGCACAGTCACTATCTAACAGACAGAACAACTGGCTCAGTCACTATCTAACAGACAGAACAACAAGACTGCAGGTGTGGACAGATAAGCAGAAAGGCAACAATGGAGCAGGGAGTATCACATGGTGGGATCCTCTGCCCTACACTCTTCCTTATATATACAAATGACGTCACAGACACAGAAAATATCCACAAGAATGTCCACAACTCCCTCTATGCTGATGACCTGGCCATGTGGACTTTGGAAGAATACATCACCACAGCAAGAGTGTGCATGCAGGATTCAATGCTAGCCCTTGAATGTTGGTCCAGAAAGTCGCTGCTCAAAATCAATGAAAAACACCAATGCACATTATATTTACCCTGTAAACTACAGCAAGCAAAACTACAACTAAAATGGGCAGACAATACAAGAAGAAGAGACATTAATGTATTTAGAACATCCTCAAAATGCTATACACAGGTAGAGTCAGCCCTGTAATGGAAAAGAGCATCATTCATAGCCTGGTCGATGGCAGCAAATTTTGACAAAGTAAACAGACTTCAAAACCAAACAGTGTCTATAATAACAGGGGCCCTAAAATCCATGACAATCAACCATATGGAAAACACAGTCATATGAGGGCAGACTTGACATCAGAGTCATACAATAAGCAGAACAATTTAAGAGACTCACAGGACACCCCATGTGCCAGAGAATGAATAAGCTAGGAAGAGGCAGGCTCAAGTGAACTAACTTTGTGGCTCAAGCAAAAGAAAAAAATAACATGCTAACATCAAGCTGAGTCACAAAGAAAATACCAGCAAACACAACTATCCAATAGTGGAAAAGAAGATGGTATCCTGAGCTAAAATCTGACATTCCAGGCATTGAAAGTAAAGGAACACTGACAGAAACACAAAAATGTTTATAGCACCCAAGTATATTGACCACAGGACAGATGGGAAGCTGTTTAATTTGAGACGATTACAGTCCTTTACAAAGGTGAATGAAACAATGATCTCTGACCTTGTCTTTGCGGACGACTGTGCCCTTAACACCTGCACAGAACTAGACATGCAGAACAATATGAGGAGGCTTTCTGTAGCATGTGATGACTTTGGTCTTACCATCAATACAAAGAAATCTGAAGTAATGTTGCAACCTGCTCCTGGGAAACCTTACTGTGAACCAAATATCACAGTAAAGAACCAACGTCTCCAAGTGGTGGACAGCTTCACTTATCTAGGCAGTACCCTTACCAAAGATGCGAATATCGACGCCGAGGTCAACAACAGAATTGCAAAGGCAAGTGCAGCTTTTGGAAGACTAAGAGTAAATGTCTGGGATTGACAAGGAATTAGTGCCGCCACCAAGATAAAAGTATATCATGCAATAGTGCTCACTACCCTCCTGTATGCCTGTGAAACATGGACAGTGTATAGCAGACACGCCAAGAAGCTCAATCATTTCCACATGAGATGTCTTCGCAGGATACTCAGGATCAAGTGGCATGATAGAATATCTAATTCTGAGGTCCTCAAAAGAGCACATATCTCAAGCATCTACACATTGCTGCAGAGGGCCCAAACTAGATGGGCCGGACATGTTGTTCGCATGCCCAAAAAACGCCTCCCAAAGCAGTTGATGTACAGCGAACTCTCTATGGGTAAGCGAACAGTAGGGGGACAAAAGAAATGCTTCAAAGACACACTGAAAGCATCGTTGAGCAGCTTCAAAATTGATGTCTCCTCCTGGGAGACTATCGCACATGATCGCTCTGCCTGGCGGACAAACATTACTCAAGGCGCTCGCATTGCAGAACAGAATTTAGCTGATAAGGCAGAAGGCAAGCGTGCTGCAAGAAAAGTCAGAATGTGCAGCAACACTACTATCGACTTTAACCATGTGTGCCCCGTATGTGGCATGGCCTGTAGGGCCAAAATAGGACTAATTAGCCACATGAAATCACGGCACTGATGTCTCACAATTCAAGTCTGAAGCTGTCACCATCTTCGCTTGCGATGGGCAACTATTATTATTATTATATTGACCACAAATTTCCAGCTAAGCTCTGGACACAAACATATACTGATGTTTCAGCAATAAACACAGTTGAGAATAATGGGGCTAGGATCCGAATTAACTTAAAGAATAGAATCCACTCTATAGCAACCGAATTAACTTAAAGAATAGAATCCACTCTATAGCAATTGTCACTGGCAAATACTTTAATAACCTCAGTGCTGAAGCAGAAGCCCTGAAACAGGTAGCGGAAACTCTCATTGAATGCAAAGCACAGGCAGAAAAACAGATAGTAATCTTTACAGATGCCTTCTCAGTAACATAATCAGATGGTGCGTTATAAGAACTCATGAAATATTCGAATGACTAGGGACTCGATGTGTTATCCAGTGCATGTGAAAGACTTTACAAGAGGTGAGCAGCTTTGAGTCTCATTGCAGATACTGCTGCAATGATGCTAGGTTTATCATCATGAGGTGCGATAAACAGTTACTTTCCTCACTATCTTTGCTGTCCCAAACTCATGACCAGATCAGACAAGGTAGATAGATAGACATATATGAAAGCAATTAATTTGCCAAGGGTTGCTGAACGAGTCTGAGCTATTGTGAACTTATGATCCTAATACAGCATGCTTGTCCTTCTTTCTTAGATACTGTTGAATGTACAAATTATCCACATTGTTCTCCATGCATGCCCATTCCAAGGCCAAGAGTTCTAATCCAGATTGTGCAGTGTTTTTCTAATGTTTGCTGTCAAGGAGTTGTCTTCTTGGGAAAGAGATTTCTGAATAATATCCTGTATGGCTGCATTAATACTTGTATTAATGAGGTCCATTCTTGACACATGTTTCCCAATGCAATGAAAGCTCCTCTTGCTTTTTGTATTCTTACTTTGATATCACTGGCTGTCCCGCCAAATCTGTCTATATTACTGCCAAGACATGTGTGCAATTCTACATCCTTTAGTGGTGTTTCTTCAGGTTCAACCTTTTTATAATTTCTTGCATTTATTCTCATAATCTTTGTCTTTTCCCTGTGTATTTTCAAGCCTACTTTGTGTGATTTCTCATCAAGAATGTTCACTTTCTCTTGAATCTGATTATGGTATGGGACTGAAAAGCTAAGTCATCTGCAAAATCCAGATCATCAAGCTGTTTAGTCAAATTCCACTGATTTCATTTCTGCTATATGATGTCATTGTTTTCATAACCCAATCTATTCCTAGTAAGAAAAGAAATAGAGACAAGAGGCATCCATGTCTCACTCCCATTCTAATCCCAAACGGTTCTGTAAGTTGTCCTTCATGAAGAACTCTGCATGTCATGTCTTCATAGATCTTCTTTATTATGTTAATAATCTTCATAGGAACTCTATAATGCCTCATCAATTTCCAAAGTGATTCTCTGTCTACACTGTCAAATACCATTTCATAATCTGATCAACAATTTACTTTTGTAGCTCCCTTTCTTTGGCTGAATGTGTAGGGATTTGTAGCTACTCTTCTATTGGCTGAATTTTTAGGGGATTTGTAGCTCCTCTTCTATTGGCTGAATGGTTAGAGGATTTGTTGTAGTCAGTCTGTTGAGAAGTTGCTGTGGTGTTCAGTCATTAGTTAAGATGCTGAGATTAACTTTTGTAGATAGGTGGCTATGCCATTTGGAAGGTCCTGGGTTTGATTCTCCAGGGATCCTCTCACTTCTGATATTTTCCTGTTGTCTGGTTTTTTACTTCTTTATTTCTCATGAGTGTCTAAAACATACTTTTGTGTGTATTATTTATTTACTGTTTGCAGGCTTAGGTTTCCCTCTTTAATTATTTAAATGTTTGAAAATAAGTTGTAACTGGTTCTACATTTTTTTCACAGAAAATCTTTCAATAGTTCACAGAATACTAATGCTCCATGGAAAACAGTTTGAGAAATGCTAATGTAAAGAATTGTGGTAACATGAGAACTGTTTTTTATTTCCATTTCCAAATTTCATAAATCTCTTGTAATCTCTAATTAACATGGTCAGACTTCTTTGTTTGAAAGTTCTATGTTAGAGCCAACCATCTTATTTGGCTGGAGACACCAAAGATATGGATATGTTCCTTCAGCTCCTGACAAACCTTAAATTTTCATTAAAAAGTCATAATCCATGAATTTAAAAAAAAAATGCTAATAGGATGTTACTGATTCTAGAATTTGGGTTTCTCTAAATTCATTATATGCCTTGTAACTTTCAAATTTCTTTTTCCGTGATCACCCCCCAATTTTAAGCCATACTTCATCTTCTGGTATGATAATGTTTTGTAACAGTTGCTACAAAACAAAGTAATATAATAAAACAATGTAAATCCATATAAGGTTAATATTTTGTCTGAAGTTAATTTCTAGGAAATTATTTAGTCCAGTGCTTATCAGGAATACATTGAAACTGGCTTAAATTTCATGATTTTTCAAGCCAAAGTCAGCTGATATTTCCCACCAAAATAAATGATGCTCTGTTTGCTGGTTAAAAAGATTTATTGCCTTTAGATCAAAAGAAAGGGCAAGCAACTAAAGTAGTGACCTTTGAGAAGGCACAAACAGCTGTGAGTAAATGCTGCACCACAAACATCAGACTTATAAGGCTTCTCTCTTGTATGTACTCATTTATGATTTTATAGACTACCACTACAGTAAATGCTGCACCACAAACATCAGACTTATAAGACTTCTCTCCTGTATGCACTGATTTATGATTTGTAGACTACCACTACAGTAAATGCTGCGCCACAAACATCACACTTGTAAGACTTCTCTCCTGTATGCACTCATTTAGGATTTGTAGACTACCACTACAGTAAATGCTGCACCACAAACATCAGACTTATAAGGCTTCTCTCCTGTATGTACTCATTTATGATTTTGTAGACTACCACTCACAGTAAATGCTGCACCACAGACATTACACACTTGTGAGGTTTCTCTCTGTATATATTCTTTCATGTTTTTTGTGGAATATCTCTGTGTAAATGCTGAACCAAAAAACGTTACAACATGTTAGGCTCTCTCCTGTTTGCAGTCTTACATAATTTTGTAGGCAAACTTTTTGAGTAAATACTGCATCACAGACATCACACATGTAATGCTTACTATCTGTATGTATTCTCTTATATTTTTGTAAGTTACTTGTTTCAGTAAATGCTGCATCACAAACATCACACTTATAAGGTATGTGTTCTGTACACATTCTTTTATGTTTTTGTAGACTACCTCTCATAGTAAATGCTGCATCACAAACATTACACTTCCCCTGCATGTATCCTTTCATGTAATTGTTGGTCACTACTATGAGAAATTTGCTTAAGGACAATTTTTTTAATTTTCTGGCCGAACACCATCACCAGCCAAGAACATTCTTTGATACTTTGTAGGTGATGTGTCACCAAGACATGCGCACCATCGTAGTGGGTAAACATTGGAATTGGGTTGACCACATCCTCAGAAGAGATCCTGACACCATCACCAGAACTGCCATGCTATGGACTACAGATGGAAAGTGAAAGAAAGCATGGCAAAAAGCCACGTGACGGCGAACTGTGGAGGCAGAAATGTTAAGCATGAACCAAAGCTGGGGCAGCACATGAAGGATGGCTGTTGAACAAGCAAAGTAGAGACAGTTTGTTGCTGCCCTACAAGGTGTGACCAGATGTGTTGGTCATTGATTGCTTTATCAGGACCAAAGTAGAGACAGTTTGTTGCTGCCCTACAAGGCACAATGAGATGTGTTGGTCATTGATTGCTTTATCAGGACCAAAGTAGAGACAGTTTGTTGCTGCCCTGCAAAGCACAATGAGATGTATTGGTCATTGATTGCTTTATCAGGACCAAAGTAGAGACAGTTTGTTGCTGCCCTGCAAGGAACAATGAGATGTGTTGGTCATTGATTGCTTTATCAGGACCAAAGTAGAGACAGTTTGTTGCTGCCCTACAAGGCACAATGAGATGTGTTGGTCATTGATTGCTTTATCAGGACCAAAGTAGAGACAGTTTGTTGCTGCCCTGCAAGGCACAATGAGATGTGTTGGTCATTGATTGCTTTATCAGGACCAAAGTAGAGACAGTTTGTCGCTGCCCTACAAGGCACAATGAGATGTGTTGGTCATTGATTGCTTTATCAGGACCAAAGTAGAGACAGTTTGTTGCTGCCCTACAAGGCACAATGAGATGTGTTGGTCATTGATTGCTTTATCAGGACCAAAGTAGAGACAGTTTGTTGCTGCCCTACAAGGCACAATGAGATGTGTTGGTCATTGATTGCTTTATCAGGACCAAAGTAGAGACAGTTTGTTGCTGCCCTACAAGGCACAATAAGATGTGTTGGTCATTGATTGCTTTATCAGGACCAAAGTAGAGACAGTTTGTTGCTGCCCTACAAGGCACAATGAGATGTGTTGGTCATTGATTGCTTTATCAGGACAAAGTAGAGACAGTTTGTTGCTGGCCTGCAAGGCACAATGAGATGCGTTGGTCATTGATTGCTTTATCAGGACCAAAGTAGAGACAGTTTGTTGCTGCCCTGCAAGGCACAATGAGATGTGTTGGTCATTGATTGCTTTATCAGGACCAAAGTAGAGACAGTTTGTTGCTGCCCTGCAAGGCACAATGAGATGTGTTGGTCATTGATTGCTTTATCAGGACCAAACAAGAAGACACTGAATAAATTCTTCATCACAAACTTCAAGCCAGTAAGGATTCTCTCCATATGTATTCTTTTATGTTGTTATAGGTTATCTTACTCAATAAATGATACACCATAAATATCACACTTGTTTTTTTTTTTTTTGCCTTCTGGTGAGGTGCATTCCTTTCAACCTATTTGGTTATATCGGAGCGCATTTACCATCGCAAAATATGTCAATTCGGTTGACAGCTAACGATCAGCATTGATAGATACTAAGTCCTGAAAAGAACCAACATTATCTGTCTGATAGCATAAAGCCCCAAAACTCACCAGCTACACCAACGCCTGAGCTAGTAGTCAACGGTTGTAGTATTTGTCTTCCTCTATTATCTTGTGAGACTGAGTGATTAAATCACTGCAAGCAGCAGCAGAACTATCACTCAAACTAAGCTATGAATACTTTTATGTCTCCGTAGATTACCACTCTTAGTAAATGCTGCTCCACAATCATCACACTTGTAAAGTTTATTTCCTGTATGTATTCTGTAATGTCTTTGTAGGCTACTTCTGTCAGTAAATGATGCTCCAAAGACATCACACTTGTAAGGTTTTTTTTCTGTATGCATTCTTATATGTCTTAGTAGGAGATCTTTCCAAGTAAATGCTGCACCACAATCATCACACTTGTAAGGTTTATTTCCTGTATGTATTCTTTTATGCCTCTGTAGTTTACCACTATCAGTAAATGCTGCACCACAAACATCACACATGTAAGGCTTCTCTCCTGTATGTATTCTTTTATGTATTTGTAGATTACCACTCTCAGTAAATGCTGCTCCACAAACACCACACTTGTAAGGTTTATTTCCTGTATGTATTCTTTTATGCCTTTGTAGGCTACTACTGTCAGTATATGCTGCACCACAAACATCACACTTGTAAGGCTTCTCTCCTGTATGTATTCTTTTACGACCTTGTAGGTGATGAGACTAAGTAAATGCTGCTCGAAAAATATCACACTTGGAAGGTTTATTTCCTGTATGTATTCTGTAATGTCTTTTTAGGTTACTTCTGTAAGTAAATGCTGCTCCACAAACATCACACTTGTAAGGTTTATTTCCTGTATGTATTATTTTATGCCTTTGTACTTTACCACTATTAGTAAATGCTGCACTACAAACATCACACTTGTAAGGCTTCTCTCCTGTATGTATTTTTTTATGACCTTGTAGGTGCTGAGACTGAGTAAATGCTGCTCCACAAACATCACACTTGTAAGGTTTATTTCCTGTATGTATTCTGTAATGCCTTTGTAGGCTACTTCTGTCAGTAAATGCTGCACCACAATCATCACACTTGTAAGGTTTATTTCCTGTATGTACTGTTTTATGCCTTTGTAGTTTACCACTATCAGTAAATGCTGCTCCACAAACATTACACTTGTAAGGTTTATTTCCTGCATGTATTCTTTTATGTTTTTGTAGACTACCACTCTCAGTAAATGCGGCACCACAATCATCACTTGTAAGGCTTCTCTCCTGTATGTATTCTTTTATGTTTTTGTAGACTACTACTCAGAGTAAATGCTGCTCCACAAACATCACACTTGTTAAGTTTATTTCCTGTATGTACTGTTTTATGCCTTTGTAGTTTACCACTATCAGTAAATGCTGCTCCACAAACATTACACTTGTAAGGTTTATTTCCTGTATGTATTCTTTTATGTTTTTGTAGACTATCACTCACAGTAAATGCTGCACCACAATCATCACACTTGTAAGGTTTATTTCCTGTATGTACTGTTTTATGCCTTTGTAGTTTACCACTATCAGTAAATGCTGCTCCACAAACATTACACTTGTAAGGCTTCTCTCCTGTATGTATTCTGTAATGCCTTTGTAGGTTACTTCTGTAAGTAAATGCTGCACCACAATCATCACACTTGTAAGGTTTATTTCCCGTATGCATTATTTTATGCATTTGTAGTTTACCACTACTAGTAAATGCTGCACCACAAACATCACACTTGTAAGGCTTCTCTCCTGTATGTATTCTTTTATGGCCTTGTAGGTGCTGAGACTGAGTAAATGCTGCTCCACAAACATCACACTTGTAAGGTCTATTTCCTGTATGTATTCTGTAATGCCTTTGTAGTTTACCACTATCAGTAAATGCTGCTCCACAAACATCACACTTGTAAGGTTTATTTCCTGTATGTATTCTTTTATGTTTTTGTAGACTACCACTCTCAGTAAATGCGGCACCACAATCATCACACTTGTAAGGCTTCTCTCCTGTATGTATTCTTTTATGACATTGTAGGTTATGAGACTGAGTAAATGCTGCACCACAATCATCACACTTGTAAGGTTTATTTCCTGTATGCACTGTTTTATGCCTTTGTAGTTTACCACTATCAGTAAATGCTGCTCCACAAACATTACACTTGTAAGGCTTCTCTCCTGTATGTATTCTGTAATGCCTTTGTAGGCTACTTTTGACAGTAAATGCTGCACCACAATCATCACACTTGTAAGGTTTATTTCCTGTATGCATTATTTTATGCCTTTGTAGTTTACCACTATTAGTAAATGCTGCACCACAAACATCACACTTGTAAGGCTTCTCTCCTGTATGTATTCTTTTATGACCTTGTAGGTGCTGAGACTGAGTAAATGCTGCTCCACAAACATCACACTTGTAAGGTCTATTTCCTGTATGTATTCTGTAATGCCTTTGTAGTTTACCACTATCAGTAAATGCTGCTCCACAAACATCACACTTGTAAGATTTATTTCCGGTATGTATTCTTTTATGTTTTTGTAGACTACCACTCTCAGTAAATGCGGCACCACAATCATCACACTTGTAAGGCTTCTCTCCTGTATGTATTCTTTTATGACCTTGTAGGTGATGAGACTGAGTAAATGCTGCACCACAAACATCACACTTGTAAGGCTTCTCTCCTGTATGTATTTTTTTATGTTTTTGTAAACTTCTACTCAGAGTAAATGCTGCTCCACAAACATCACACATGTAAGGTTTATTTCCTGTATGCATTCTTATATGTCTTTGTAGGAGATCTTTCTGAGTAAATGCTGCACCACAATCATCACACTTGTAAGGTTTATTTCCTGTATGTATTCTTTTATGCCATTGTAGTTTATCACTATCAGTAAATGCTGCACCACAAACATCACACTTGTAATGCTTCTCTCCTGTATGTATTCTTTTATGTTTTTGTAGACTACTACTCAGAGTAAATGCTGCTCCACAAACATCACACTTGTAAGGTTTATTTCCTGTATGCATTCTTATATGTCTTTGTAGGAGATCTTTCTGAGTAAATGCTGCACCACAATCATCACACTTGTAAGGTTTATTTCCCATATGCATTCTTTTATGACTTTGTAGGTGATGTGTCTGAGTAAATGCTGCACCACAAACATCCCAATTGTAAGATTTATTTACTGTATGTAGTCTTTTATGACCTTGTAGCTTGCTTGTCCAAGTAAATGCTGCTCCACAAACATCACACGTGTAAGGTTTATTTCCTGTATGTATTCTTTCACCTAATTTTAGTCTACAACTTTCATTAAATTCTGCAGCACAAACTTCACACTTGTAAGGCTTCTCTTGTATATATATTGTGTTATGTTGCTGTACGCAATCTTTCACAGTAAAAAATACACCACACATATCACACTTGTAGGAAATACTTTCCTTTAGTTTCATGTGAGACTGAATGATTACATCACTGCAAGTAGCAGCAGCTCTGTCACTCACACAATGCTGAACATTTAACTCACTGGCAGAAAATGGAATAATGCAATTTATATTACAGACTTGATTTTTTAAACTTGATTCACTACTGTGTAGGTTGTCAAACTCTATAGAAGTCCTTTCCTGACTGTTGATGAGGTTCACTGATGCTTCATTCTCAGCGAGTCTCAGGTTGATGCTTTCTTCTCTTGTGACATCATTAAAAGTGGCATCTCCAATCTTATTCGCTGCTTCATTCACGTTATTTCCACTGTCCTGTGGTAACACATTCTGAAGATCACTGCATTTATTATCAAACTCCCAGCCTCCATCTCTGTGTACTGCTTTCATATGCTTATCCAGGACATCAAGTTTGAAGAAATGAGTGTTGCACAGGTGACAAGAATAAACACCTGCAACAATAAAAATAATGAGCAAAGATAAATAATGAAATGCGTGTCCTATGTGTTTAGTTAAAATTTGTTAGCAAAGTGTAGCTACAAACTAATGAGCACAATTTCCTGATATGAGAGTGAATGTTCTGCCATCAATGGTACCTATACCTTGTAGCGGTATGGCAGCTTGCGCACCCTGATAACCCCCCAGAGCTACGCTAGTGGGAGTTTTACTCCTGGTAGATTCAACAAAGCTGGACAGGTTTGCATGGATAGGGGTCAGACAAAAGCTGAAACCCTGGTCCTCCAAGTTGGGGGTTTTAGTATAAACATTTATAACACATAAAGAAGGGAAACCCAAGGCCTGTAAATAGTAAATAAATATTAGACAAACATAAAGGTATGTTTTCAGGCACTCGTAAGAAATAAAGAAGTAGAGCATTAGACAACAGATGAGTGCCTGATAATATACCTTTATGTTTGTCTAATATTTATTTATTGGGGGTTTTAGTGCAGTGCCGATACCCCTATGTAAAAAAAAATCACACGTTAAGGAAAAAGCAATAAATTGAAAAACTTTGATGTGGGATGGACATCCAGAGTCTCAGGCTCATATGACTGTCAGTGGTGAAAGCTGCAAGGAAGCCACTGGCATGAAAATGGAGGCAACGACCACAAAACACGAAACTAGAATTGGATTCTGGAATGTCAGAACCATGAATGAGGCAGGTAAGCTGAGGAAAATCACAACTGTAATTAGGAACTACAGATTACAAATCCCTGGAATAAGTGAGAGCAAATGGACCGGGATAGGGCTAATAAAAATAGCTACAGTAGAAACAGTACTTTACTCTGGTAGAGAGGATGGTCAGCACAATGAAGGCGTAGCCATTATTCTGAAGAAAAGAACAGAAAGGTCATTCATTCATAACGCTCCACTCCCAAAAGAGCATAGGCCTTCAACAAACACATGCCAAGTCCTCCTGTCACGTGCCATCATCTCCAGTTCTTTCCACGTTCTCCTCATCATTTTCACTTCTGTTTCCAGCTCTCTTCTCCATTTGATTCTTGGTCTACCGCAGCATCTCTTGCCCTGAGGGTTCCAGAACAAGGACTGCCTTGTAATGCTATAAACAGGTTTCCTCAGAGTGTGTCCTATCCATCACCATCATCTTGTTCTCATCTCTTGCTCCACTGGCACTTGTCTAGTTCTTGTCATCAGTTCCACGTTGATAACCTTGTCATACAATTTCAATCCCTCTATTCTATGCAACTGCCATCATCGGTGTCAATACCTTGTTGGGGTATGGCGGCTTGGATACCCTGATTACCCCCATAGCTATGCCAGCGGGAGTTTTACTCCTGGAAGGTTCTACCAAGCTGGACAGTTTTGAATGGGCAGGGGTCAGACAAAAGCAGACACCCTGGTCCTCCAGGTTGGGGGTTTTAGCATAGGGCTGACACCCCTGTCTATGTAAAAAACATTGAAGTTACAGAAACAACAACGAATAAACAAACTTTGCTGTGGGATGGACATCCGGAGTCTGAGGCTCGAATGACTGTCAATGGTGAAAGCCTAAAAGAAGCCACTGACATGAGAACAGACATCCTGACCACAAAACATGATACAAGAATAGGATTTTGGAATGTCAGGACAATGAATGAGATGGCAAAACTAAAACAGGTCATGGCAGAAATGAGAAACTACAGGTTGCACAATCTAGGTATAAGCGAAAGCAGATGGACAGGGGCAGGAAAAGTTAAAACAGCAACAGGAGAAACAGTACTTTACTCTGGAAGAGAGGATGGACAGCACAGTGAAGGCGTAGCCATTATTCTACAGAAAGGGATAGAAAGGACATTACTGGAATGGAAACCCATCAACAACAGACTGATACGATTGAGATTGAGATTCACCAACACTACAATAATACAATGCTACGCACCAACGAATGATAGCGATGAGGAGGTCAAGGATGAATTCTATCAACAACTGCAGAAAGAAATGGAGGACACACCTAGATATGATCTTGTTATAGTAATGGGAGACCTCAATGCGAAAGTTGGTACACACAATACATATAATGAAAGAACAATGGGGAAATGCGGCAGCGGAATAGCAAACGAAAATGGGGATAAGCTAATAAGTTTCTGTAGCATTAACAACCTGGTCATTGGAGGAACACTTTTCCCACATAAGGAAATTCACAAGTTAACATGGGAATCACCAAATGGTCGGGACAGAAACCAGATAGACCACATCATGGTTAACGGTAGATGGAGACATGCATTACAAGATGTGAAGGTAAGAAGAGGTGCAGATGTGGGAAGCGATCACCATTTAGTAGTAGCAAAACTGAAAGTGAAACTAAGAAGGGCTGAACCAACTGTAACTACACAGAAAAGGTTTGACATCAGCAAATTGAAGGACCCCCTTACCAGAAAAGCTTTTGCGGCCGACATTAAGAAACGATATCAATTTGCCAAAAGCCAGGAAAAGACATTGACTGATGATATAGACCAGAATTTCAACACCATTTCAACAATATATAAGGAAAGTAGCAAATCATGCTTAGGATTCCAGGAAAGGAAGAAGCAAGACTGGATAACACCAGAAACACTAAACACCATAAAGAAGAGAAAGGAAATGAAAAGAAAGAAAACAGAAGCGAAGTCCCCCAGGTTAAAGCAACTATATAGCGAACAGTACAGTCAGCTGGACAAGGAAGTTAAACGCCAAACCCGAGCCAACAAAAGGAATTTCCTAGATGATCTTGCAAGACAGGCAGAGGAGGCAGCACTGAGAAATGAACAAAGCACAGTATACAAAATAACTAAATTCATCAGCGGAAAACGAGGTGCAAACAATATTACATTAGTAAGAGATAAGCAAGGTAATCTCATCACGACAGCAGAGGGACAGGAAACAAGATGGGCAGAGCACTTCAGAGAAACTCTGAACAAGGAACCACCAGAGACACAACTGAATGTTCCTGAAGCTGAAAACGATCTAGATGTGAATACAGACATTCCACGAAAAGAAGAAATCATCACAGCAATCAAAGGGTTAAAGAACGGCAAAGCTCCTGGCCATGATAACTTAAATGCAGAAACTGTTAGAACCACTATTTGCACATGTCTGGAAAACAGGGACAACATCATCAGAGTGGAACAAAGGAATAATTGTCAAAATGCCCAAGAAGGGAGATCTTGAAGACTGCAATAATTGGAGAGGAATCACTCTTCTCTCAGTTCCCAGCAAAATACTAGGCAGGATAATTATACAGAGAATTTCAAAAGCGGTAGACCACAAACTAAGGAAAGAACAAGCAGGGTTTAAAAAGAACAGAAGATGTGTAGATCATATATTCATTCACTCTCAGGAACATTATAGAGCAGTGCTCAGAATGGCAAAGACAGTTTGTTGCATACATATTATGTCCTTAACAGGCATTAACAGATAAAATGTAGTCCCAGGTCCTACATCTGTTAAATATATGTACACACCAACTCTGTTGTGAGTATGATAGTTTATTGCGCACGAGAACGCACATTTTTGATATTTGTAAATTAGCGCGTTTTGTTACCAGAGAGTCAGATGACGTATCTCTTTAGTGGAAGAAGGCAGAGTTCCTTTCCAGACTGAGAGTCTGATGTTTTTAGTCCTTGAGTCAGACTTATTGTACTCGCTTGTTGACTGGCTCACTGCAATTCAAGTCATAGCCCTTAGGTCATTCAAGCCAGGGAATAGATTTATTAATCGATAACTTTTATGTGAATAATTTCATCTTCCTACTAGTGACCTCCAGCTGGTACCCATACAATGTTGGTATCAGAAAGGATCGTAGTCACAATGTCAATACATAGGAAGCTTTGAAGGTATTCAAAGTATGAACCTTGTTTATAGAATGAATGGACTCTGCGCTTTTACCTATTTAAAGAAGTCGTCTGGAGATTGTCGGCTTATCACAGAGGTGACTCAAATATAATATTATTATCAGTCTATACGTCAAGGATGTCGTCAATAGACATATGTTAAATTATTCTAATATGATTAATCATGAGGCCAGTAAAGTCAGGAACTTACTTATTCGAGAGACCTTAGGTGGGAGGAAACATAACGGGGATCTTGCTGTCATTGTCAAGGTCAACGGACACGTGAATCTCACATTATAATCTAACTGCCTCATCATCCATATGTACTTTATTAATTCAATATGCTCAGTCATAAATTGATTATGGGATTCTATTATGGATCTATCAAAATGTATATTGCAAGAATTAACCTTACGCCATATTTTACCATCCTGTTTCATGTTGATCGTCATTCATCAGAAGTAACTGTTTCGTCTTGTCAACCATGCTACGTTAATAAATTGCATGAACTTTTTCCGACAACGAGTTGAGTACTACCGTATTATCCTAGTTGACATGCCTCTTGTTGGAGTTTTGATTTGAACATTAAAGTCAAGTTTAATATTGAACATTCGCGTGAAGATGTGTTAGTAACCCTCCATAACCACCACTATAAGAAAAAACTACTACAGTTATTGGTGACGCCAGTGTGATTTGGAAATCATTAATTTTTCAAGAAGGGACCGATCTCATTACTTCTTCAAAGATAATCGGTTGAAAAGAAATACCTCGATTTTCAACATGAACTTGAATTCAAGACGACGGTTAGCGGAAGGTCAAGGTCAACGTTACACCTCAACTTCCAGTCCTCATCAGTGAATACCAGCATTGTTGTATTCCCAGAAGTATAACGAGGCTCACACGTACAATTACGGATGTGAGGAATATTTTTTCTCGGTCAAGATAAGTAGGTACCACAAACTGATTTTTCATTTTGTTTTTACAGTGTCTTTGTTTATAGATCTTAATGGATCTCTTTAAGCCATGAAATTTCCTTTTTAAATTTTAAAAATCGGACATCAAACAACAGAGTTACAGCATTTCAAAACTGTGGGGAATTACAAAAATTTTCAAACATCTTCGCACCGAACAAATTGCCTGACTTTGCACAATCATAACTACAGTCAACAAACACTTACCAAGTCAATAATGCTTTTTGTACAAAGTCATACAAGTCCTTATTGCACAAAAGAAACATGGGAAGTACAGCAAATCAATTAAATGAATTATGGACCATCAAAATTGACCCAAAAAATTACAATTTCAAGACTCATTGTTGTGCTCGTAAAGTGCAGATATGCATTTTCATGCACTCATAAATCAAAAACTACACACAGGAAAGCTATAAGATTTATTCAGCTTAAAGAGAGCTTTATATACTTGATGCTTAATTTTTTTGAGCCACATGAAATACTGAATACTATAAAATTGCATTGTGTGAAAATGGATCGAAGGCTAAATTTGCAGTTCGGAAGAAAAATCTCATGAAATTCCAAATGTTGTCATAAAATCATGAATATTGCAGCTATAGAGCTGAAAACTTCCGTATTAATGTAATTTGAGTTGTACAATTCAAATTGATGGTTATTTTCTTGATTGAAACAACCTTTACTGCTTAAAATTTGATTTTTATAAACAAAGAAACATTACATATTAGTCCGTGTCCAACTCACTGTCACTTGAGGTCAGCTGCATCAAAAGATAAATGTGTGTTCAGAAAGTCCTCAAGTGAATCTCCTCTCAGGGCACTGGCTTGTTGTACTGACATCTAGCACCTGTATTGTAGCTGTCCTTTACTCACATTCTGTTCGTGTAGCACAGAGAAACCAAGAGGTTACCTGAGAGAAATTTGTTGGGAGGGACGGGAAGAGGACAATTTGCATGATTGTGTTATTTTATTATTAATACAAAAAATGTCGGCCAAATTATTTTTTCTTTCTCTTTGTTAATCATTAAGCATTTATTGCGGCATTAATTTTTACTGCATTTACCATTTAAATCATTATATTAATTATACAGTAGATTGTAAGTCTCTCTTTTACATGGATTATGTCATTTGTCTTTTATGTTTGTAATTGTAAAATAAACTCAAAACCTGTAGAGGCTTCTAGGAAAGCTTCAACTACATAGTAGCATAATGATTTTTAACATCAGAGAATGAGAGGAAATAATATGATATATAAACTTTACACAACAAGACGTACTAGCTCCGATGTTGCATTTTCCTAGTCCTTCAGAAGACAGAACTGTGCCATTAGTCTATTTGTCACAGTAGAAATCCGTGGCAGAGCCGGACGTCTGCCTCTTCCCGTCATTGAAAAATGTGCATCATAACGATTGTCCCCTGAAATAATTGAGAAAAAAAAGGTTAATTATGTGAGAGAGGCAATTTCTAAAAAAAGATTAACGTTCACAAATGTGTAGCAAGCTAAATTCTAAACACGACCTTTGACATCCATAACATTATTGAAAGTAGGTCAGCAGCTTTACAAGCTGTTACTAAGTGTTAGACTTTAATTCTGATATCGAATGTTTAGAAAATGGTGATGGTCTGATAAAACAACCAAATAGCTACATAAACAACAATACCCCACCCCCAAAATTGCTTAAGAAACGAAAAACTTTCTGTCTAAATGTGTGAATCGAGCAGCCACATTTGGCTGTTCTTTTACTAATACATCTGCCCTCCATCACTTGCCGTTGCTATATTGCAAATAAACAAAATAGGTCTAAAATGAATAGAAATAAAACAAAATTCAAAACTTACTCAAAACACATATTGGGTCGACTTCCATTGGTGAAACTTTCATTTCAGCGGCTGAGTCATTTCGTGCTGTTTCAAACAACCGGCCCGTCATGTCCAGGTTTGTCAGATGGAACATCCGCCTTTATGTTTACACACCGAAACGTGTTGGAGGTGCTCTGTTTTAATGTTCGTTCGCTCTTTCATCGAATTACTATGATTTTTAAAACTTTGATACGATTTTAGCAGAATGGTTGCTCATTTGTTTGATGTAACACGAGTGTAGGTAGGCCTCCCAGATGTGTATTAAAATCCAAACTTTCTCATTCACTTCCGAATTTACGATATCTTCCTACAACAAATCTGTGCCTTGTGTTACTTGTGTGTAAAGCTCAGTTTCTGCTCTTTTCATTGGTGAAAACCGTATGAATGTAGCATGTTTGAGGACACAGCGCCAATGCTTTGAATGAGATGGGGGTCCTTTCAGCGAATTTCGCTCTCTTGAGCGCCAGTCAGCCAGCGCACGGCAAGAGCAGTTTTAATGGTGTTTTTGCTTTTTGTCTCAATCAATTTCAATGACACGCAGAAAGTTATAATTGACATATTACGAAAGAAGAAAGATCAAGGAACCAGAAGATATAATTTTTATTTAGAAAAGGCAAATTAATTACTAGGCAGAGCGAGGTTGAAAAGGGCCCAAATTGGGCCTTGCTTGCGCGTCACAGAATTTTTCACCCGCCGCAAAGCGGCAGTTTGTGGTACCTAAGATAAGTAAAAAAAACGTTGTGTCGTTATTACACCATTTTACGTTGAGCTGAGCCTTTCCGTGTATATATATATATGTCCACCTATTGGCTATTCATGTTGCGTGTGCTATGTTTTATGTTCATCTCGGGAGGTTGGGTAGGTGAATTATGAAGGAAACATACCAGTTTCACCACAGGTCCTTCATAATTGTTCTTTAGGGACTTAATTGCAGACTTCCCGCAGTGGAATGTTCCGACACGTGAGTGTCGAAGGATTCTGAGTCCACTGTGCTCAGTTGCCTGTGACAACTAACAGTTTAGCTGTGTTGTCAAGTTTTATTGTAGTTTTTGTAGTAATTTTTTTTTGTAGTATTTTTTTATCTGTACTTTATTTGCATAATGTATCTAGTTTGTAACTATTGTCTATTCTCACCTTGCTTTCGTTTAGTTTTTT
Organism: Oreohelix idahoensis; assembly: GCA_024509875.1. NCBI lineage: Eukaryota > Metazoa > Mollusca > Gastropoda > Stylommatophora > Oreohelicidae > Oreohelix > Oreohelix idahoensis. The sequence continues at coordinate 188,210 of JAMPIV010017415.1, forward strand.
ACAAACATATGTCTATACACTGTGTTGTCAATTATCTTGTTCTGTTGTTTATCGCAGTTATCATTGCAATTCTTTGCAACAGTCTATTTTAGTTTCACATTTTATTTTTCTTGATTTCTGCGAACGTGGTCATTCGTCTTTGATTATTTTGTCCCGTCATGATTGTTACTATTGTCTATTGCTTTTGTCTTATCATATTATTGCATTGCATCAATTATTTTATTGATTAATAATATATTTGATAATTATCTGATATTGCATACCGTCCTTGGACAGGGACGAGGAACACTTATTATAGTGATAAGAAAAAATTATTACACATAAATTGGTTAACATGTACAAAGAAAAAGTATAGTAACTACTTAGTGATCACAATGTATTCATGTATTCACTAGATTATTTTATTAAACAAGCTAAATTACTTCAGATACCTCCTGAAGAGGTGAGAACATTCGCACTTGCGGAATATGAAAAGTCTCAGAAGTTAGAAACTCTAAGACTAGAAAATTTAAAATATGAGGCGGAACAGAAGAGACTTCAGATTGAGGCAGAAGACAAAAGACTTAAATTTGAAGCTGAAGAAAATAAGAGAAAAAGAAAATTTGATGCTGAAGAAAACGAGAAAAAAATTCGTTTGGAAATGGAAAAGAATAAAATTGAAATGGAAAGTAAGCAAAGGGAAATGGAAGAGAGGAAATTTATAGCTCAAGAAAATGCAAGAAAATTTCAGCTCGAGGCTGAAGAAAATGAAAAGATACGACAGCATAATCTAAAACTTGCCGATTTAGAACATGATAGAATGAGATTAGCTCATGAGGTTAATACCCAAAAGACTCATGAAGGTCAAGCTTCATCTAAACATGATAATTTTAGGGAAGTTAACTTAAAATTATCAAAGTTCAATCCACCATCCGACGATGTGATTTTTTCCTAGACAGGTTTGAAGCTACATGTAGATCCTATAATTTGGGTAAAACACAATACTGTACCCATTTATCTAGACTACTTACAGGCGAAGCTATGGCAGTCTATCATATGACTAGTGCTAATGATAAAAATGATTATGATGCTCTTAGAGCCGCTTTTCTTAAGAAGTATCAAATGTCTGAAAATGAATACAGGGTACGTTTTAAAACTATTCTACCACAATCAGGAAAGAATTTTAGTGACTTTCTTTCTCAGATACGTCTCATCTTGGAAAGATGGATCGATTTGTCCAAGGTAGAAAAATCTTATGACTGTCTTTTTGATTTAATGCTACGCGATAAAGTGTTATCTTCAGTGAATCCAGCATTTCTTTCTATTTTACATGAACGTAAATCAACTAATATGAAAGAAATGGAGGAAAATTGCAAAAATTTTTGTACCGCCCATCCAAACACGGATATTAGCAATGCCAAGATTAAAGATGAATTACCTGTTGCTTTTGCTATGCAACATAATAATTTTTCGTGACATCGTTCATTAAGTAACGACAGAACCTTTAAAAAGGGAAATAACAAGAATTTCAACTCTGGTAATTTTTTTAAGGGGAAACAATTTCAGCAATCTGCTCCATATAATGTTTCTTGGGGCCAATCTCGCAGATCACTATATTTTGATAACAATAATTTTGGAAATAATCAAGGAGACAAATTTAAACAAAATTGGTGATCCAAATTGCAGTATTCTCACAAAAGACATGGTTCTCTGAATGGATCATATGGTCAAAGACATAACAGTGATAACAATAATTGACGTTCTAATCAAGATTGCAACTCAAACGCAAATAGTAATAATGGCAATTTTAGAGACAATAGTCAAAATCGATCACGACGAAGAGATAGACCTTTGAGCAGTAGACAGCATCTTCATTCTAATGTTGCTTTGATGGATGCTCAAACTAACAAGGAACAGGATAAAGATATTAATGCACATAATGCCATGTCATGTTCTTTTGATTTTGAGCAGGTCAAGGCTTGTCACGAGTGCACAACCCTATTCCAGCCAAAGGCGATCACGACGCTGCGATGCGGACATATTTTGCCAAGTCTCCCAGCAGTCTGTACGGCCACTTCTGCGTCGGTACACCAGGGAAAAGGATGTCTAAAATTTAATAGAGGATTTGTTAATTCTATACCTTGTTCGATTCTTTTTGACTCAGGGTGCAGCACCATGGGAGTCCGGAATTTGTTGATCCACCCATCTTGTGCTACGGGCAATACTGTCAAATGTGTAACATTTGGCGGCACTGTGGAAACCTTTCCTACAGCCATTATTGACATTAAAACACTTTTCTTTTCAGGGAAAATCCACGCATGCCTACTTCAAAACCCAATTAGCGATGTTATACTGGGTCGAATACATGGTATAAAAGAGTGTACACCACAGCAAATTGCTGAATGGGAAGAGCGACATATTCATGCCGCAAATGCAGTAGTTACCAGAGCACAATCTACTGATATGTTGCGTAATACACCTTCTGAACCTACGGTTAATGCCAATCATGATGATGATTCTCCAATTTCACGGGAGTTGTTTGCTACTTTGCAAAAGAATGACGATTCTGTAAAAAAAAAATTTCACTTAGTTAACAAAAATAATGCCAACAACAAAAATTCAAAATCTATACATAATTTTACACTTAAAAATGGTATTTTGGTTAGAATGATACGGGAAAAGGACTCATCTTTACGTTCTCAGATTCTAGTACCGTCTTCTATGAGAGCTCGTATATTGCATCATGCACACGACTCTCAATGCGCAGGCCATATGGGTTTTTTACGAACCAAATCTAGAGTGCTATCTGCATTCTATTGGCCTGGAATTCATAAAGATGTAACTATCTATTGTCGTTCCTGTGTGACATGTCAGGAAGTTAAAGTACGGGGTCCATATCATGCAGCTCCTATTCAAGCTGCGGACATTCCTATTACACCATTTGATAAAATGGCTATTGACATCATTGGTCCTATGCTACCATCTGCCAGAGGACATACACATATTCTTACATGTATTGATATGTGTATGCATTGGCCTGAGACCATACCTCTGAAAAACACTTCATCTGCTAGTGTAGCAGAGGCATTAATGTTGATCTTTTCGCGCATTGGTTTTCCGCGTAAGATCTTATCGGATCATGGTGTCCAGTTTATTTCTGAATCCATGTCTCAGGTTATGAAGACGTTAGGTATAGATAGATCTCTTAGTTCTATATACCACGCAATGTCTAATGGTTTAATTGAGCGTCAGAATAGGACACTCAAACAATTACTAGGTAAGATTATGTAAGATCATCCTCAGGATTGCGACAGAGTCCTACCCGCTGCTCTCTTCACGTATCGCGAGGTGCAAAACCAAGCTACTGGTTTCTCTCCATTCCAACTCGTTTTTGGAATTCAACCACGCGGACCGATGTCGTTAAATCATGACTTGCTAATTGAAGAGAATATGGAAGAGGAAACTCAATCCTCATATGAGTATGTGATCTCTTTGAGAAAGAGAATCATAGATGCATGTAGATTAGCTACCACATCATCTGAATGGGCTAAAGAAAAAGCTCATCTCTTTGCAAACAAGTATATACATCTCCGCCAGCTTCTTCCTGGTGATGAAGCATTTGTTTTGCTACCTTCTCATAACAATCATCTACTAATTACCTGGAGAGGTCCTTTTAGGATCATCTCGAGAATATCCGATGTTGACTACATTGTCGATATCAATGGCAAACGTAAAACCTTCCACATTAATATGTTGAAGGAATTTTACTCACGTCCTGACTGTCTTCAGTCAGTATTTCAAGCAACTGATGATCCTACTCCTCCTATTCAACACTATACAAATTTGTCTGTTATCCAAGAAGAAGAGTCTTCTTTTCAGGATGTACAATTACCTATACCAGTGGTACCACTTCATTCCACTGAAAATTGGAATAATGTGACTATTTCTTCAAATCTTTCTGCTGATCAACGTCAGCAAGTCTCATCACTTCTTCAATCATATGAGGATGTTCTCACTGACATCCCAGGTCATACGTCAGTTATCCAACATGATATTCTTTTAACTGACGATACACCTATTCGAGTCCGTCCATACCCTATCCCTTTACACTTTCGTTCTAAGGTTGATAAGGAATTGGATGAGATGCTTCAATTAAATATAATTGAACCTTCTACATCACCTTATTCTTCATCTATGGTGATTATCAAAAAAAAGATAACAACATTCGTCTTTGTGTAGACTACAGGAAATTAAACAAAGTTACACAATTCGACGCTGAACCTTTACCACTTTTAGAAGATTTATTGGTCAAATTAGCTAATTCTACTTTCTTCTCTAAATTTGACCTGTCTAAGGGATATTGGCAAGTCCCTCTGACACCAAAGGCAAAGCCACTCACTGCTTTCTCTACGCCACGTGGCTTATTCCAATGGAATTTTATGCCATTCGGTTTAGTAAACGCACCTGCTACCTTTGTACGCATGATGCGTCGCATACTATCTCACCGTCCCGATGTCATTACATACATCGATGACATTTGTCTTTTTAGTGACTCATGGGATGAGCACATTCAGGGATTAAAAGCATTACTGTCCACATTACGGGATTATACCTTAACAGCTAAGCTATCGAAGGCATTTGTCGGTTTTCACGACATTTCTTTTTTGGGTCACTGTATTGGTTGTGGCATGTTATACACAGAGGACAGTAATGTCTCTAAAATCCTCAACATCACAGCACCAAAGACAAAGAAACAAGTAAGATCCTTGTTAGGATTAATACAATTTTACGGTAAATTTATTCCTCATTTATCGACCATCACTGCTCCTTTCTCTTCATTGTTGAGGAAGGGAACAGCTAGCGTGATTCGGTGGTCTGACGAACATCAAATCACGTTGGATGCAATTAAAACATTTTTTTCCAATGCTCCAGTTTCAAAGTTACCTAACCCAAACCTTATTTTTATTCTGCGCAGTGATGCGTCTTCATATGGAATCGCCGGCGTATTAATGCAAGAATACTCAGGCACCTTACATCCTGTGATGTACGTATCGAGAAAATTAACATCAACTGAACAGAAGTATTCAGTGCTGGACAAAGAACTTTTAGCGTTGGTATGGTCAATTACCAAGCTAGAACGATACTTACTTGGTTCTCATTTCATAGTGGAGTCCGATCAAAAGGCACTCACAGCTCTTAACACTAAAGATGTGAAGTCTTCAAAATCAATGAGGTATGCTATTGCATTACAGCCCTACAGTTTGACGATTCGGTCGATCGAAAAATGTTTTCGCGGACTGTTTGTCATGCTGTCCAAGCAAACCAAGCGAGTCAAAACGACCTACCGAGATCAAAACCTCTTCACAGACAGTCGTTCAATTGGAATGTGATGCTCAGTGAACTTTGATTACTTGTCGAACTTCTACGCAAGCTTCGTATGGAAATGTATTATTCATACTTTTATGGCTATAAGGAAATACTCAGTGTATTTATCAGAACATAACTTTTTATGTCGTAACATTTTCTTTGACTGGTTACATTGTAGACATTTATCAACCTCATTGTAATGTGATGGATATTTACTTTTCCAAATGAACATGCTAAGGTACTCAATGGTTTGGAAAATAACTTTCCAGCGAGATTGGAATCTATATAACAGATTTTCAGATATTATTAACTGGTTTCGATATAACAGTGACACTGATTAAGATTGTTAGAAATTAAAAGAATTTGGAATTAGTGGCTATTTTAATATATGAACAATATTGATTAGTTAGAATCAATTTAATGTACTTAATTAGTGGAATATTTCACATTCACTAACCATAATAGTTTGTATATGATTCTTTATACTAGTAACTACCACTCAGAGTGTATTATTCTAACACTCGTAGGTGATTAGTCCATCTTATTGATTTTAGAAACATTAGGGGTGTTGTTCACTTCATGTGTTGGATTATGCATGTTATTCACTTTGCTTGTTTTATTTACAATTTTTGTTTTCTAATTCACTAGTCATTTCTGACATACCCTCATCTTTTTAATTTAAAATCATTTGTTGATTTTTTTTTTTTTTGGATTTGGTTGGATGTTTTAACATTCTTGTGGTTTTTATTTCAATCATCCTTCATACTTTCTTTCTCTTAATTTCACCACATCGTACAAAAGTCGGTCGATTGTGGATGTATGCTTTAATGCATACTCTGGTTTAGATGAGTTGATTTACATTTCATATTCATTTTCTTTTTATTGAGTAATATAATGATTATGTTAAATTTAATATAGGAATTTGTAAATTTGACTCACCTCTCCGAGTTACTTAACGTAGACAAAAAAAATTAATAGAATTCATTTTTTTTAAAGGGGGGTGATAAGGAAGCTGTTGCGTACATATTATGTCCTTAACAGGCATTAACAGATAAAATGTAGTCCCAGGTCCTACATCTGTTAAATATATGTACACACCAACTCTGTTGTGAGTATGATAGTTTATTGTGCATGAGAACGCACATTTTTGATATTTGTAAATTAGCGCGTTTTGTTACCAGAGAGTCAGATGACGTATCTCTTTAGTGGAAGAAGGCAGAGTTCCTTTCCAGACTGAGAGTCTGATGTTTTTAGTCCTTGAGTCAGACTTATTGTACTCGCTTGTTGACTGGCTCACTGCAATTCAAGTCATAGCCCTTAAGTCATTCAAGCCAGGTAATAGATTTATTAATCGATAACTCTTAATATGTGAATAATTTCGTCTTCCTACTAGTGACCTCCAGCTGGTACCCATACGATGTTGGTATCAGAAAGGATCGTAGTCGCAACGTCAATACGTAGGAAGCTTTGAAGGTGTTCAAAGTATGAACATTATTTATAGAATGAATGGACTCTGCGCTATTACCTATTTAAAGTAGCCGTCTGAAGATTTTCGGCTTATCACAGAGGTGACTCAAATATAATATTATTATCAGTCTATACGTCAAGGATGTCGTCAATAGACATATGTTAAATTATTCTAATATGATTAATCATGAGGCCAGTAAAGTCAGGAACTTACTCATTCGAGAGACCTCAGATGGGAGGAAACATAACGGGGATCTCGCTGTCATTGTCAAGGTCAAAGGACACGTGAATGTCACATTATAAGCTAACTGCCTCATCATCCATATGTACTTTATTAATTCAATATGCTCAGTCATAAATTGATTATGGGATTCTATTACGGATCTATCAAAATGTATATCGCAAGAATTAACCTTACGCCATATTTTACCATCCTGTTTCATGTTGATCGTCATTCATCAGAAGTAACTGTTTCGTCTTGTCAACCATGCTACGTTAATAAATTGCATGAACTTTTTCCGACAACGAGTTGAGTACTACCGTATTGGCCTAGTTGACGTGCCTCTTGTTGGAGTTTTGATTTGAACATTAAAGTCAAGTTTAATATTGAACATTCGCGTGAAGATGTGTTAACCATAACCACCACTATAAGAAAAAACTACTACACAGCTGTACATAAATTTCATTGATTTTGAAAAGGATTTTGACAGCATACATAGGGACAGTTTATGGAAAATACTGAAGGCTTATGGAATTCCAAGCTGAATAGAGTCAATCATAAAAAGCCTCTATGCCAACTTTATGTGTAGTGTTGGGCAGAGCAACCTAACCTTTGAGGTGAAGACAGGAGTACGACAGGGAAGCCCCTTATCAACGACTCTATTTTTAACAGTCATAGACTGCGTCATGCGCCAGACAACAGAGGGCAGACCAAAAGGAATAAGATGGACTACATTTTCTACATTGGAAGATCTGGAATATGCAGATGACATTGCACTACTAGCACATTCACATCAACACGTCCAAGAAAACACGGATAGACTTAATAAGTATAGCCAGCAGGTGGGCTTGAACATCAATTTAAAGAAGTCAGAGGTCATGACGCTCAATGTGAGCAACCCTGAGCCCATATCAGTAAGGAATCAGCAACTGGTACAGACAGACACCTTCACATACCTAGGATGCTTAGTAACACAAAATGGCGGGGCAGGCAAAGACATCAACATCAGAATGAAAAAAGCAAGAGCAGCCTTATTTAGCCTAAACAACATCTGAAAGTCCTCTCAGTACAGCACAAGCACAAAATTAAGATTATATCAGAGCTGTGTGCTTCTCTATGCTGTAGAATGCTGGAGAGTTACAGAGAAAGAAATGTCGAAATTGTCCTCTTTTCACACAACATGCCTAAGAAAAAATCACCGAATCTTTTTTTCTGAATACCATCACCAACCAAGATCTGCTTACTCGTAGCAAGCAAGAGGACATGCACACCATCATAGCTGGCAGACGCTGGAGCTGGGTTGGCCATGTCCTCAGAAGAGACCCTGATGCCATCACGAAAACAGCTATGCTTTGAACCCCTGAAGGAAAACGAAAGAGAGGCTGACCAAAAAAAAACCTGGCAGAGGACTGTGGAGGCTGAGATGCAAAGAATGAACCAGAGTTGGGGCACTGAACGAAGGATGGCCACAGATCGAGCAAAGTGGAATCAATTTGTTGTTGCCTTACAAGACGCCACTAGGCGTGATGGCCACTGACTGCTTTGACGGTCGGCGGCTAAGGATCAAAGAAAAGAATTCTATGCAAGCACCCATTTATGAAAGTCTGTAGCTTTTTGGTTGTTGTCTTTGTTGTTCTCCATGTCTCAGAGCCATACAATAGGACTGACTTCACATTTGAGTTGAAGATTCTTATTTTCATGTTGGATCCAATTTATCATGATCTCCATATATTTCCCAAGGCAATGAAAGGTCCTCTTGCTTTCTGTATTCTTAGTTTGATATCACTGTCTGTCCCTCCTACTTTGTCTATATTGCTGCCAAGATATGTGTACAATTCTACATCTTGTTTTGATGTTTCTTTAAGTTCAATCCTGTTATCATACCTGCATTTATTCTCATTATTTTTGTCTTTTCCTTGTGTATTTTCAGACCCGATTGCTGTGACCTCTCATCAAGTGTTTTCAATTTGTCCTGCATCTGATTACGGTTATGGGACAGAAGAGCCAAGTCATCAGTAAAGTCCAGATCATCTAACTGCTTAGTCAGAGTCCATTGGATTCCATTTCTGTTGTGTGTTGTTGATGACCTCATTACCCAGTCTATCGCTAGTAAGAAAAGTAATGGAGACAAGAGGCATCCCTGTTGCACTCCTGTTCTTATCCCAAATGGTTCTGTATGCTGTCCTTCATGAAGAACTCTGCATGTCATGTCTTTATATGTTTTCTTTATTAAATTAATGATCTTCAGGGGAACTCCATAATGCCTCATCAATTTCCAAAGTGATTCTCTGTCTACACTGTCAAATGCCTTTTCGTAGTCCACAAATCCGATGTATAGTGGTGAATTCCATTCCAGACTTTGTTCAACTATTATTCTCAAAGTGGCTATCTGGACTGTACATGACCTGTTTTGTCAAAAACCTGCTTGTTCATCTCTCAGTTTCTTGTCTATGGACTCTTTTAATCTCTCATGGATAATCCTGTTTAATACATTTCCTGGCACTGATAGTAACATTATTCCTCTATAATTTGTGCATTTTTGTAAATTTCCCTTTTTAGAAAACTTAACCAGATATCCTTTCTGCCATTCTGCTGGTATATCTTCCTGTTCACAGACTTTACCAAGTAATTTATATAACATCTCTGTAGCTGTGTTGATATCTGATGGAATGCCATCAGGTCCATGCGCTTTTTCATCTCTTAGAAGCTTTATGGCTTTCTTAATTTCTTCCTTCGTTGGTCTTTCACTGTTAATTTGTAGCTCTTCTTCTGCTGGCTGGATGTCCAGGGGGTTTTGTGGAGCTGGTCTATTGAGAAGGTCCTCAAAATATTATGTCCACCTCTTCATTTGCTCTTGTATATTGCTGAGCAGTTTTCCATTTTTGTCTTTTATGAGGCAACTTGTTTGCTTGTATTTCCCTGTTAGCTTATTTGTGCTGCTATACAGTTCTCTCATATTTCCTTTGGCTGCAGCATCTTCTGCCTCTCTTGCCAACTCCTCAATATACTTCCTCTTGTCTCTTTTGATACTTCTTTGTTTGCTTCTGTGTACACTTCTTGAGCCTTGGCTTTGGAACTTCTGGTTTTGCTTGTGTTTAACTGTCTTTTATCTGTTTGATGGTTTCTGTTGTTATCCATGCTTTTTGTTGTAGTTCCCATTTCCCCAGTATTTCTTCATATGTCTCATTCCATTCAGTTTTGATTTGATGCCAATAGTCTTCTGTATTCTCTACATCTTTCAGCTGTTGGAGCACTCTAGCCAGTTGATTTGAAAGGTCATTACTGGAATGGAAACCCATCAACAACAGACTGATAAGAACAAGACTGAGAGGGAGATTCATCAACACTACAATAATACAATGCTATGCACCAACAAATAACAGCAATGAAGAGGTCAAGGATGGCTTCTATCAACAAAAGGAAAGCTACTAAGGTAATAATGTTTGCACCTCATTTTTGCTGATGAATTTAGTTATTTTGTATACTGTGCTTTGTTCACTTCTCAGTGCTGCCTCTTCTGCCTGTCTTGCAAGATCGTCTAGGAAATTCCTTTTGTTGGCGTGGGTTTGGCATTTAACTTTCTTGTTCAGCTGAATGTACTGTTCGCTACATAGTTGCTTTAACCTGGGTTACTTTGCTTCTGTTTCTATGACAACTATACACCAGTGCTTATTTCTATGACAAATATACACCAGTGCTTATTTCTAAGACTGAGGTATTACTTTTAAGACCAGAACTAGTAACTGGCAGCTATACTTAGCATCATCTGATACACTTATTTATCTCCCTATCATCCAATACAAATTAACCTCTCATGACAGGTAGATGGAGGCATGCATTATAAGATGACTTCTTTGATCCTTAGCTGCAGACCGTCAAAGCAGTCAGTGGCCATCATGCCCAGTGGCGTCTTGTAGGGCAACAACAAATTGATTCCACTTTGCTTGATCGGTGGCCATCCTTCGTTCAGTGCCCCAACTCTGGTTCATTCTTTGCATCTTAGCCTCCATGGTCCTCCGCCAAGTTGTTTTTGGTCAGCTTCTCTTTTGCTTTCCTTCGTGGGTCCAAAGCATAGCTATTCTTGTGATGGCACCGGGGTCTCTTCTGAGGACATGGCCAACCCAGCTCCAGCGTCTGCCAGCAATGATGGTGTGCATGTCCTCTTGCTTGCTCCAAGTAAGCAGATCTTGGTTGGTGATGGTATTCGGCCAAAAGATTCGGTGAATTTTTCTTTGGCATGTTGTGCGAAAAGAGGACAATTTCGAAATTTCCTTCTCTGTAACTCTCCAGCATTCCACACCATAGAGAAGCACAGAAAGCACACAGCTCTGATATAATCTTAATGTTGTGCTTGTGCTGTACTGAGAGGACTTCCAGATGTTGCTTAGGCTAAAAAAGGCTGTTCTTGCTTTGTTCATTCTGTTGTTGATGTCTTTGCTTGCCCACGTCTGGTGTTCATACATACCACATGCTATGGTTTACCCATAATCTGTACACGGTGTTTGTGTATTCAGATGTGTACACCCTGTACATAATTTCTGTACAGGTTTTCTAACCCATTCCCCTTATCACTGTGTCTCAGAGTTCTTTTATAAGGTCCTATTGAACTCAGGATTTTCCAGTCTGTTAGTGATAATTAAACACAGAAAAAGACTAAATGATGACACCATCACATTATTTTTACAGTGTAAAATAAACTCAGACATTTATTGTTTGGGTTTTAAAATAAGTGAAGACCTGCTTTAAAAGGCAAAGTCCCTGTGCCTCATTTATAATGCAGCCCACTGTAATTGAAAATATTTTTACACCAATTAACTCTTTTGATATGTTTTTTCAGTCTTTGTGCAGGTTTTGCAGGTCTTTGTACAGGGTTTTGGACTTTTTGTACAGGTTTTTCATCTCCGAGGAGTGGCATGTATGGGTGTTATTATGTATCCTAGGTATGTGAAGGTGTCTGTCTGTACCAATTGCTGATTCCTTACTGATATGGGCTCAGGGTCGCTCACATTGAGCGTCATGACCTCTGACTTCTTTAAATTGATGTTCAAGCCCACCTGCAGGCTATACTTATTAAGTCTACCCGTATTTTATGGATTGTTGATGTGAATGTACTAGTAGTGCAATGTCATCTGCATATTCCAGATATTCCAATGTAGAAAATGTAGTCCATCTTATTCCTCTTGGACTGCCCTCTGTTGTCTGGTGCATCACCCAGTCTGACTGTTAAAAATAGAGTGGTTGATAAGGGGCATCCCTGTCATACTCCTGTCTTCACCTCAAAGGTTAGGTTGCTCTGCCCAACAATACACGTAAAGTTGGCATAGAGGCTTTCTATGATTGACACTATGCAGCTTGGAATTCCATAAGCCTTCAGTATTTTCCATAAACTGTCCCTATGTATACTGTCAAAAACCTTTTCAAAATCAACGAAATTAATGTACAGCTGTCTTTGCCATTCTGAGCACTGCTCTATAATGTTCCCGAGGGTAAATATATTATCTACACATCTTCTGTTCTATCTAAATCCTGTTTGTTCTTTCCTCAGTTTGTAGTCTACTGCTTTTGAAATTCTCTGTATAATTACTATAATTATCCTGCCTAGTATTTTGCTGGGAACTGAGAGAAGAGTGATTCCTCTCTAATTATTGCAGTCTGCAAGATCTCCCTTCTTGGGCAATTTGACAATTATTCCTTTGTTCCATTCTGTTGGTGTTGTCCCTGTTTTCCAGACTTGTGCAAATAGTGGGTCTAATAGTTCGCCTGCTAGCTCAGGGTCTGTCTTAAATAGCTCAGCATTTAAGTTATCATGGCCAGGAGCTTTTCCACTCTTTAACACTTTGATTGCTGTGATTTCTTTTTTTCGTGGAATGTCTGTATTAACATCTAGATCATTTTCAGCCTCAAGAACATTCAATTGTGTCTCTGGTGGTTCCTTGTTCAGATTTTCTCTGAAATGCTCTGCCCATCTTGTTTCCTGTCCCTCTGCTGTAGTGATGAGATTTCCTTGCTTATCTCTTACTAAGGTAACATTGTTTACACCTCGTTTTCGCTGATGTATTTAGTTATTTTGTATACTGTGCTTTGTTCACTTCTCAGTGCTGCCTCTTCTGCCTGTCTTGCAAGATCGTCTAGGAAATTCCTTTTGTTGGCTCGGGTTTGGCGTTTAACTTCCTTGTCCAGCTGACTGTATTGTTCACTACATATTTGCTTTAACCTGGGTTAATTTGCTTCTGTTTTCTTTATGAAAAGAAAGATTATGAGATGTGAAAGTAAGAAAAGGTGACAATGTGGGAAGTGATCATCACCTAGTAGTAGCAAGACTGAAGGTTAAACTGAGAGCTGCTGAACCAACTGCAAACAAACAGAAAAGATATTAAGTTTCATGATGTTATATTGTTATATCTTTTGTTATCTCTAGTCTCCTCTCAATTCCCAGTAAAATACTTGGCAGAATTATCATCCAGAGAATTTCAAATGCAGTAGACCATAAACTGAGGACAAAACAAGAGGATTAATAAAGAACAGAAGATGTGCAGATTATATATTCACCCTCAGGAACATTATAGAGCAGTGCACAGAATGGCAGAGACAGCTATACATTAAATTTGTTGATTTTGAAAAGGTTTTTGAAAGCATACACATGGACAGCCTAAGGAAAATACTGAGGGCTTATGGACTTCCCAGCTGCATTGTTTCCATCATAAAAAGCCTCTATTCTAACTTTACATGCAGTGTTGGATTGAGCACCCTAACTTTCGAGGTGAAGACAGGAGTATGACAAGGATGCCACTTAGCGACACCTATAATTTTTACATAGACTGGGTGATGCGCAAGACAACAGATGGCAGTCAATGAGGAATTGATAGACAAAATTTTCTACACTAGAAGACCTGGAATAAGCACATGACATTGCATTACTCACACATTCACATCAACACATCAAAGAGAAAACTGACAGACTGAGTAAGTATAGCCAGCAGGTGGGTCTGAACATCAATCTGAAGAAAACAACAGGTCATGACACTCAATGTAGGCAATCCTGAGCCATTAACAATAAGGAACCAGAAGATAGAACAGACAGGCACATTTACTTAATTAGGATGCATAGTAACACTAGAGGGAAGAACAAGCAAAGACATAAACAAACAGAATGAATAAAGCAAGACAGCTTTTGCTAGTCTCAACAACATTTGGATGTCTTCTCAGTACAGCACAAACACTAAATTAAGATTATATGACAGCTGTGTACTGTCTGTGCTTCTCTATGATGTGGAACGCTGAAGAGTAACAGAGAAGGGAATGTCAAAACTGTCTGTCACAGTATATATGTTCGACAAAATATTATGTTGGTCACTGTGTGAGTGGCCACACTGATAGAATAAAAAACCCGTTTGGTCAGGTGACCGGGAAAGAAAGTGGACGCAAATTCTGGCGCAAAAGGTGAGTTGACTTTCTGGCAATCGACCGGGGAGGTTGTGTATTTGTTCCCTGTCAGCGTTTTGCTGTAGTGAGTTGCCATCATCGTTCTGATTTGGTGCTGGCGTTTTCTCCATGTGATTTTTTGGATGTGGTGCATTTTGCTAGAATGCTAATGTATTTTTCTAGCTGCACTTTTGGTAGATCGGTGATGTGAGTCATGTATGATTTAGTTTTTGCCTAGTCTTAGTACATAAGTTCGCCGGTGAGCGAAAGTCATTGTGATGTCCATTCAGGATGGCCATACCAGTGGGTATTATACTTATTTATTAGGTGGTTATTAATGCAAGCTGTATTATCATTTATGGTCAGTGTATTTCATATGTATTATGAGCTGTGTGGGGCTTCATTGTGTGCAGTGTATCATTAAAAAGCTAACTTACCTGTTAAAGGTGTTATGTTTAATTATTGTCAGCTATTGTATGCTGTGGTCATACTCTTAGATGATGAGCCAAAGATTAGATAAGTGTCTTGTGTTAAATCCACAGTATAAATAGTTGTCTGACACTGTCCTTCTTCCACACAATCTGCCTAAGGAAAATTCTTACTTACTTAGTCGTTCTCCTTCTACCGTGAGGTGTAGAGGTTTGGAAGAGAGAGCGCCAGACTATCCTATCGGCTGTCTTCCTCCTGGCCTGGTTCCATTCTAGTCCTCGGTCCTTCAAAGATTGTCTAATGTTGTCCTCCCAGCGGACTCTGGGTCATCCTGGGGGTCTGGATCCTTGGGTCTTTGTTTCCCATGCTTGTCGTTATGGCCGATCTTCTCCCATTCTGCAGACATGGCCAAACCATCTTAATTGGGACTGTTCTACTTGGGTCTGCAGGGGGTAGGATTTAAGGCCTTGACGTATCATCTGGTTGCGTACCATGTCTCTTCTTGTTACTTCAACCACCTTCCTCAGATACCTCATTTCTGAGGCTAGGATCTGGCTTTTATGGGTTGTAGTCATTGCCCATGACTCGCATCCATATGTCAAGACTGGGACATAGGTGGAGCGGTATACAGCCATCTTCGTTTTCTTACCAACCTCTCTCTTGCTGAGGAATCCTCGATTTATGGCCTGAAAAAGTCTCCCAGCTGCTGCTTTTTGAGTGGCCAACTCTTCTTTGATGCCTCCCTTTCAGTCTATAATAGCTCCGAGGTATTTAAAGTGGTCGACCTGCTCCAGGACCTGTTCTCCCAGCTTAATCTGATGTCTTCTTTCTTCTCATGATATCACCATGGATTTTGTTTTAGAGCTGCTTATGACCATCCCTCTCTTCTCCAGCTCTTCCTTCCAGACTTGCAGGTTGGATTGGAGATGTGCCTCTGATTTAGCAATCAGGGCAACATCATCAGCAAATGCCAGTTCTGAAATATAGACCTGTCTCATCTTCCAGTACCCCACTGAATACTTTCTTGTTCTCTCCTTACATGCTTTGATGACATCGTCCATAAGGAGTATGAAGAGGTAAGGTGATAGGATATCACCTTGTCTTACACCAGTGGTGGTCCTGAACTCTTCTGACTTATGGTTTGCTGTCCTCACATAATTTCTGCAAGACTTGTAGAAGCTCTGTATAGCATGAATCAAAGGTGCTGGAATATTCTTCCTTGCCAAACAGTCCCAAAGTTTGCTCCAGGGGACCCTGTCAAACGCCTTTTCCAGATCTATGACACAAAGATGGATCTCACTCTTATACTCAAGGGCCTTTTCACTCAGCTGTCTGAGTGTGAAGATTAGGTCTTGAGTACTTCGGTTTGCTCGAAATCCGCATTGGACCTCATCCAATTGTGGCTCAGCTAGGCGTCAGAGTCTCTGCTCTAGGATTCTAGAGTAGATTTTACCAGGGACACTGAGAAGGGATATGCCTCTATGGTTTCCACACTGTCGATTGTCACCCTTTTTGAAAATTGGTGTTATGATGCCAATCTCCCAATCCTTTGGTATGGTCTTGTTGTACCATGCTGCCTGTAAAACCCTTAAGAGTAATAGGTCGCCTGACGCTCCCATGAACTTAACCATTTCTGGTGTTATACTATCATGCCCTGCTGCTTTGCCCATCTTGATTTTCTCCAGTACTGCCTTCAGTTCTTTCATCTTTATGTCATCTTCACCATCATTGGTTTTATCTTCTGTGCTGGTGGTTATCATTTCTGATGCTTAACCATGCTCACCATCCAGGAGTTCTGAGAAATATTCTTTCCATCTTTCCATTACTTCCTTCGGGGCAGTAAGCAATTTGCCTTGTTTGTCCTTTATAAATTTGAGAGGGCATTGTTTTTCCTTCCTCATGTTCTTTAGGGTCTTATAGAACAATTTCTGGTTTTCTTGTGCGTCTTTTTCTAGCTTTTCCCCAAATTCTTCCCAGGACTTCTGTTTTGCTGCTAGCACTTTGTTCTTTGCTTCTGTTCTGAGTGTCACATATTCTCTATATTTTTCCATTTGTCCTGTTGTGTTTTTAGCTCCTAAGTATTGTTTCCATGCCATTTTCTTCTCTCTTATTTTCTCTTTGACTTCCTCTGTCCACCAAGGTGTCCTCTTTCTCTTGTTCCCAAGTCGGACTTCACCGCATGCTTCTGCAGCAGCTGTCTTTATGATATCCTTGAATTTATTCCAGAGGGTTTCCAAGTCATCAGGGCGTTCTTCTGTGTTGCTCACCGCTGCAGCAATAAGCCCCTGATATCTGGTCTTAATTTCTGGCTCTCTCAGCTTGTAGGTCCTAATGCTCATTTCTCCCGCTCGTTTACTTGGTTTCTTGCGTGATGCTGGGCAGTTCCTAGGCTGAGCAACTCTTTCAGTTGTTCTTTTGATTGTTAGCAGGTAGTGATCACTTCCAATCTCTGGCCCCCTCCAGACTCTAGCATCTCTGACATATTTGAATGAGCTTCTCCTAACAATGGCATAGTCGATCACTGACTTCTCATTCTTTGTTGGTTCACATCTAGTGTATGCATGTATGCGCTTATGGGGGAACTTTGTGTTTGTAATGATCAGATTCTGCTCACTGCAGAATCTAAGGAGTCGCTGTCCATTGTCATTGAGAGTATCTTCTCCATATCTTCCGATAACTCCACCCCATCTAGCATGGTCATTTCCAACTCTGGCATTAAAATCTCCGAGCATGATAACTTCATCTAGGCAGTCATCCACTGTCCTTTGAAGCAGCTCGAAGAATTCCTCCTTGACCTCTGCTCTCTCATCCTCATTTGGCCCATACACTATGACCAGGTTGACTATGGTTTCTCCTTCTTTTAGTTTTACAACCATAATGCGCTCCGAGACAAAGTTTCATCCCTTGATACTATCTTTTTGATTTTGGCCACAATGCAACCCACGCCCCCTTTAGCTCTTTCAGATATGGGTACACCACTGTAGAGCAGCGTGTTGCCATCAAGATCCATGACTCCTTGTCCTTTTTTCTTTGTTTCCGTTATAGCCAGGATTTCTAATTTTGCTTTCCTCATCTCTTCCACCAGCTCCTCTTCCTTCCCATTTATACTTCTTGTGTTCCAAGTTCCATAAGTCGTAGTCCGTAGTCCGTTCCAGTTCGTCGCCTTTAGAATCAGTCCAGTTTTCTCTCTTGTGTTGCTCGTAATCATGATTTAAAGCAAACAGGTGATTGGCCTGTTGTGCCTTTGCATGGTGGAGGGGCTGCCTCCTTACGGCCTCCATGCAGGCCGCCCTCCTCCTTTTTCATCCGGGCTTGGGACCGGCATAGGTGGAGTTCCTAAGGAAAATTCACTGAATCTTTTGGTCGAATACCATCACCAACCAATAATTAATTTGGAGTAACCATGAGGACATGGGAGCTACAGTAGCATAGTGGTTAGTGCACTGGCTTCCTAGCTCAGTGGTCTATGGTTCAATCCCCAGATGAGGTGGGATGTTTTTAGGCCACAAATGGCTCCTGGGTCGACCCAGCCCCAATTGGGTACCAGAGCAACTCTGGGAAGGTTAAGGCGGCCGGCGTGATGCTGACCACATTACCCCTAGTGTGCATATGGTCAAGAAAATATGGTCCTAACACCATATTCCCAATATGCCTCAATGGGCATGTAACGGGATCCTTTACCTTTTTTTTTTTTTTATGAGGACATACACACCATCATAGCTGGTAGATTGTTGAGTTGGGTTTGCCACATCCTCAGAAGGGACCCTGATACTATTACAAGAACAACTAAGCTATGGACCCCCAGAGGAAAGCAAAAGAGAGGCCGACCAAAAACAAATGAACCACAGTTGAAGCATATTACGAAGGATGGCTGACGACTGAACAAAGTGGAAACAATTCTTTGCTGCTTTACAAGACACCACCAGAAGTGATGGCCACTGACTGCTTTGACAGTCTGTGGCTAAGGATCAAAGAAGAAGATGTGATTATTATTCAGGATGGACATCATTGCAATCCAGGCAAACCCATTGGTCCTAAGTCTCCCTTTGCAGATGCTGAAATATATGAATGCTTACTGTACTGTAGCATCCCAACTGTATACATGTCAGATGTATCCTCTCATGCATCATAACTGCTAGTCTTATGTTTGGGACCACATTCCAGCTATCTTAGCCTTGTTGATTCATCTGTTCCAGTGTTGTTTTCTAACAGATGATCATTAACTGTCCTCAGTATATCTCCTTTGTGCAGGACCAGTGTTCCCACTCTGGGTGCACATGAAGCTAGTCTGTCAGCACTCTTACTGCCATGGCATACACCTGAATAACTTGTACAGTAGATTTACACCAGCTTCTGAAGATTCAAGGCTTCTATAAATGTTTTCTATTCATGCAACAGACATCCATTTTGAAGCTTTAAAGCATGGACTGAGAGTGTGACACTTCCCTTGTTACTGCATTAACAGTGTCTATCTCAATTATTTATACATTAAGCAAGTTTAATTAAAATTTGTAAACATATTTAATTTTTAAGAAAGGCCAACTCACTGCTTAGTATTAAATGTCGGAGGGGGTTGGAGTGGCTCAGAGGTATGGCGCCCACCTCATATTCAAGATGTACTGGGTTCGTCGAATCCCAGTTGAGCGATTATAATTTATTGAAATATTTTTTTTTCAGAACCAGTGGTCCTAATTACGTCATACTCCCCCCTGGTCTCATGGTTAGTGAGATCGGATGCCTAGCCTTCTCGGATAAAGGCAAAAAAATTGAAGGTCCCATGTGCAAGTTACGCACGTTAAAAATCCCACGGCAGTTGGAAATCATAAAAGCCGCTGCCCTAGCAAAATTTAAAAATTAGGAAACCTACCCACCACAAAATTATTTATAGAATTTTTGATTTCTATACAGTCTTGACATATGGATGCAAGTCATGGGCAATGACTACAACCCACAAAAGCCAGATCCAAACCTCAGAAATGAGGTATCTGAGGAAGGTGGTTGAAGTAACAAAAAGAGACATGGTCCGCAACCAGACGATATGTCAAGGCCTTAATCCCACCCCCTGCAGACCCAAGTAGAACAGTCCCACCTAAAATGGTTTGGCCATGTCTGCAGAATTGGAGAATTGGAGAAGATCGCTACCATGACAAGCATGGGAAACAAAGAGCCAGGGATCCAGACCTCCAGGACGACCCAGAGTCCGCTGGGAGGACAACATTAGACAATCTTTGAAGGACCGAGGACTAGAATGGAACCAGGCCAGGAGGAAGACAGCCAATAGGATAATCTGGCACTCTCTCTTCCAAACCTCTACACCTCACGGTAGAAGGGGAACGACTAAGTAGTAGTGATTCCTATATATTATATACACACATTGGGATTCTTGCCAGTGCTACATAATTCATGCACTGTGCTGAGATACTCCTTGTGTGATCTAAGGGAGGGGATCAGAGCACTGATAGCATTGTCCATGTGTAATGAAGATAGTCCTTAAACCAAACCAAATGTCATACTGTACAGATACTGAAATCATGTCAACTTGGGCAGCCAAAATACAAATTTAAAATAATAACATTGCTATTATACACATACCCTTCTCATCTCCAAATAAGCACAACTGTTGTTGACTTTGTGACATGTCCAAGAAGTCAGTATACTGTATCTCAGTTTTAGTGCAGCTGTCATCACAATCAGTCTGAAACAAATTTGGATCAATCCTGGCATTTATGACAAATCATCATTATCACTTGTAGCTCCCTCAAGAGCTTAGGCCTTCAGCAAATGTCTGCCAACTCCTCTTGTCATATACTATCAGGTCAAGGTGTCTCCATGATATCTGCCAACTCCTCTTGTCATATACTATCAGGTCAAGGTGTCTCCATGATATCTGCCAACTCCTCTTGTCATATATTATCAGGTCAAGGTGTCTCCATGATGTATGCCAACTCCTCTTGTCATATATTATCAGGTCAAGGTGTCTCCATGATGTATGCCAACTCCTCTTGTCATATATTATCAGGTCAAGGTGTCTCCATAATGTATGCCAACTCCTTTTGTCATATATTATCAGGTCAAGGTGTCTCCATGATGTCTGCCAACTCCTCTTGTCATATATTATCAGGTCATGGTGTCTCCATGATGTCTGCCAACTCCTCTTGTCATACACTATCACGTCAAGGTGTTTCCATGACTGACTCATATCTTTGTCTATAGTATCCAGTTCTCTACTGTGTGTGTTTTTGAATCTCCCAAAAACTCTTTTACTCTGGGCATTTCAGAATGCTATAAACTTGATCTCTATAATTGAACGGCCTTGACACTGGAGTTGAAGACTGAGATTTTTGTGTATGTATACATGCACAGACAAATGCTCATGTACACACTGATAAACATACACATAGACAAATTATTTACTGCATGAAATAAGACCCTATAAGGTCACAGTGAACTTTCAAACACAAAAAAAAAACATTTGAATTATTTGTGTACAAAATAAGTAAATATATCAAACACTGACAGAACAAACAAGCAGGTCTAATAAGGCCTCTAGTAGAGTCTGGGGTCTCTGATGAGACAAAGAACAAACAAGCAGGTTTAATAAGGCCTCTAGTAGAGTCTGGGGTCTCTGATGAGACAAAGAACAAACAAGCAGGTCTAATAAGACCTCTTGTAGAGTCTGGAGTCTCTGATGAAACGGACAAAGAACAAACAAGCAGGTTTAATAAGGCCTCTAGTAGAGTCTGGTGTCTCTGATGAGACAAAGAACAAACAAGCATGTCTAATAAGGTCTCTTGTAGAGTCTGGGGTCTCTGATGAGACAAAGAAAGAGTGGGAATATTGCTCCCTCAGGATGTTGTACAAGGCACTTTTATAAGGCTGATCATTCATTATTCCTAGCCCATGTTTTCCCATGATTTCTTCAAATCCGGTGTTGACTGTACCTATCTTTGCATTCATGTCGCCCATCAAAATTGTGATGTCTCTTCTTTTTACTTTTTCCATAATTTCCTGCAGTCTAGTATAAAATGCTTCTTTCACAGACTCTTCTTTGTCATTAGTTGGTGCATAACATTAGATGACATTAACATTTTTTTTTCTTTTTAGCTGTTTTAAAAGTAGCTGTTATTATTCTGGGTCCAGCAGCTTCCTATTCAATGAGTGCTTTCTGTGCTTCTTTAGATAACATAAGAGCTACCCCTTCACTGTGGCGTGAACTTTCATCTTCATGTCCTGAGGATAGCACCAATTCACCTGTGATGAGTTTCTTCTTGTCTAACCCCTTCCACTTTGTTTCACACATTCCAGGAACCTTAATTTTAAATTCCCTCATTTCTGCTGCTACTTGTGCCACTTTCCCTTGTTTGTTTAATGTCCGAACATTTCAGGTGCCAAATCTGGAAGTTTTCCTAGAAGAAATAAGGCTAGTTAGTAACACAGACTCCTTTTGGCTTTCTCTGTGTTGCATCATACACCTTCCTGTGAGAGGACATTTCCCTGTCTTAGATGGCTGTATTTTATTTTCCTTAATTGGCTTGTCCATGTTTGTTGAAGTTTTTTGTGGATTACATTTTTTACAGGATGGGGTAACCAGCCCCATGCCCAACCCTCCTTAGTTGCTTCCTACGACATGCATGGCAGGGAACAGTGTTACTATTCTTTGCTCCCCTTTTTGGCCCCTGGTAACACACGGGTGAACTATCTGATATAGTTTGTCTAAACAATGGTACATACAACATATAATGTTAATTAACTATCTGATATAGTTTGTCTAAACAATGGTACATACAACATATAATGTTAATTAACTAAACAATGGTCTAACTGTCTAATATAGTTTGTCTAAACAATGGTGCATGCAACATCCCACCTCAGCATTAGCAGCATGACGCTGGAAGCCTCCATTATACTCCTGCTTACATTCATCATAACCTGGATTTTGATTAAGAACATGATATATTTTAATTATTACATACATTCTGGCCAATTCTTTAATGACATTTTGATAAGCAGTTATGGCTATTATAAAGTAAAAGAATGTTTGGAAAAAACAATATTAAATATAGCTGAATAAACTTTTTTTGGACATGTGTCCTAATATAACCAACATCATCCGTGTGTCACGGTTGAATGGGTTGGGTCTTACCGAAAGTATAAACTTTTGTTTTTAAAAATCAGCTCCATACAATCAATATGTTTTTTACATAAGAAGTATGTATCACAAAAAATAATAAACATGTTTCTTTATTTTTTACAAGCAACAATGTATATATGCTTGAAAAGAATGTGCTACAAAAAACAGTATTAAACACATTAAAAAAGAATGTGCTACAAAAAACAGTGTTAAACACATTAAAAAAGGATGAGTTGGACTATTATTTCTTGGTGCATCATATTGGAAAAGGAAAATGTGTTTTATTAATTTGCTTCTTGCTAAAACTCGGAAACAGAATAAAATTGTTTTTGTTGTTCCATCATTAGAAATAAGAGTCTTTTGTGAGGAATCCAGCTCAACACATTTACTCTGTCTTATACATTAGGAGTATTTTAATTTTGTTACGCGTGCTAATATAACGAACGGAAATTGTGTCTTGGGTAAACAAAGTGTGCCATAACAAAATGATGAAAACTTAAAAAAAAATAATGAAACTTTACAGAATCACTTGCTTGCCTTTCCAATAGCTCTACAGTAGCAGATTTGCCAAGAAACATATAGACTGTCATAAATAAACCTGCAACCATTATTAAACACATACAAATATAAACAGACCTTCAGAACAATAAAACAAACTGAATAACAACTAGAACATAAATAAATCATCTAGAGGAATATTACAGTGCAGCGAATAGCGACCTTGGCCTTCTATCCAAAACCAAAGAAACCCTATCAAAAAACAAAAACAAGAATTTTCAATGCAAATGCCAAAGCAGTTCTATAATATGTCTCTGAAACATGAAAAATCACCCCCCAAAAAATAAGCACAGACACACATGTAAGAAGATATAAGCTTTTTAAATGCTTTCTACATGCTCCAGAAGAGAACAAGGGGTAATCTTCAGACTCCTCACTGGCCACAACAGATTGCAATACCATCTATTCAACAAGCTAAAGATAGGAACTACCAATCAGTGTAACTGTGGCACTGATAAAATGACTGCTGAACATCTGCTTTAAAGTTGCCCCTTATATGCGGTACAGAGAAAGCGTGTAAGGCCAACGCCAGCTACTTTTGTGCAAAAGCTTTACGGGGATTCAAATAGCCTCAAACTGATTATGGGACCGAAAGATGCAGCAATAGAGAATGCAGTCAGCGACCCATAGCTTGACTGCTTGCATCAGGATCAGCGAACCAGAGCTGATCAAGACCCTACTCCACCTCCACGTGGTGGTCCTGGAAACAGTCTGCATCACTGCAGTCTGGCTGAGAGAGTAGGGATCGCAGAGGGAAGGGAAACCCAGTCCCAAAAAATGCCATGCTGAAGTCAGATGTGTCGACCGAAAGGTGCAGATATCACAGCTCCAGCGTAAACAGACACAACGCAACCAACGTCCTTTTCAGGATGAACGAGGAAGAAGAAGAAAAAAAACTGATTACTACTTACTTTGAGAACATTCAAGTGGACGACGTCTGAGTATGTACGAAGAAGAAGAAATGATTTTATTTCTGATTGCAGAAAAAAATAAAGATCATTATGGTATGATATGATTGCTAATGTGCAACTGAATGAAACAACCAATCAAATATCAGTTAAAAAAATGGCAAGGAGGGGCTCAGCATTTCTGTTAAGTTAATTAAAAAAAAAAAATCCTGTTCAATCTCTAATTTTTTTTTTTCGTATGCCCGCTAATACTCGAGGCGAAATCTCAGGTTATTATTAATGTCTAACCTGACATTGATTTTACGTGAGTATCCCTTTTTTTCTTGTACAGAGACAGGTGTCCTTCGCCATTCAGGTAGATACTCAGGAGCCACCAATCCCTGGTGGATGACACTCCTTCAAATGTCCTCACCAGGTCTCGAGTTAATCCAGTCCAAATCCCGGTCGATTAAAAATCCTCAAATGCAGTCGCCCGGGTTTGATCCTGGATCACCCGGTCGCTAGAGCGGTGTGGTAATCACTACGCTAGCGCGGCTCCCAATCTCTAATAACTTATAATTAAGATATATAGTATCTGTAGTTTTAGATTTAATTGTCTACATAATTCATATGATCTTGCAAATTCATGTTTTCTGTTCAGATTTTAATCCAAGACATACAGATCAAATCCCCACACCAGTGTATAGAACAGAGAAGGCAGGGGTGGGTGGTCACCCTGGCACAAGGAGGGAGGTGCCAAAAAGTCAGGTTGTTTCTCTGCAAACGCATGTGTCCAACTAACATAATTTGAATCTTTTCTTTCTCAGCAGATTCTCTCAATGTCATTTTTGACTCCTTCTTCTTCTTCTTGCGATCGCATCTTTGATGTTTACACCGTCAGACGAGTTCTCATGATGAATTCAACTGTTGTTTGAAGTTCCTCTTTAGCTCCATATAGCTTTGAGTTTAGTGTTGAG
Source organism: Oreohelix idahoensis (assembly GCA_024509875.1). Taxonomy (NCBI): domain Eukaryota; kingdom Metazoa; phylum Mollusca; class Gastropoda; order Stylommatophora; family Oreohelicidae; genus Oreohelix; species Oreohelix idahoensis. Next base: position 213,647 of record JAMPIV010017415.1, read on the forward strand.
TCATTGGGCCAGTATATCTTTCTTAACTGGTCATACAGAGGACAATCCTGTAGAACATGCTCAGCAGTTTGTTCGTTTAATCCACATGTGCACAGTGGTGAAGCAGACAATCATAGCTTGTACATGTGTTTATTCAGTTTGTTATGCCCTGTCCTGAGGCGAAAAATAGTTATCTGTCCCTGCCGGTCAAGAGTGTGGTAGTCGTCTTTGGGTTGGTTCTGTTCTCTTCTGATAGTCTGGATAGCTCTCTTTTTCTCAAAGTATGTGACTTCATTATCTTCTTGTTCACATTCTCCTCCCTTTTTTGCAAGTTTATCTGCCTTTTCATTTTCGAGTACACCACAATGAGATGGTACCCACTGAAGTATGGTTCTCTTTTTGGCAGCTACCTTTTTTAGTTCATTTCTCAGATGCGGGAGTTTACCACCCTTGAGAGCTTGCAGGACAGACAGTGCATCTGTGAGGATGACTACCTGGTGGCAGTCAGAGTTGGTGTTATAAATCATATTTGCAGCCTGCTCTAGAGCTTGATCCTCAGCTGTATAGTTGGAACAGAATTTACCAGTGGGAATGTGCCTAGTCTCATAGTGGTTGTCAGGATATGAGATAAAGCTACCGGCACCTCCATTCCTAACAGCATTAGTTGCTGATCCATCTGTATAGGCATGTATCCATGATTGATCGGGATAGCTTTCTTGGATCATACTCAATGTAGCAGTTAGTTTTTGCAGATCATTATACTCACATCCACTTGTGAGACCACTGACTGATGTATTAATTTGGAGGGCACTGCTGGCCTGCTCCCATGGTACAGGGTATAGGGTGGGCTTCAGTGGTGTTGTCTTCATGGATAGGTCTTCTTGATGCTGTCTTTTAAGTCTTTTTCCCCGATGCACAAAGCTGCTACACTTTAGACGTCCCAATGCCAGATCATCTAGTCTTGCCTTCATTGGGTGCGTTGGCATACTGTTGTACTTTTCCATCTGGATCATGCTTTTTGTGTCTCTTCTATGGGACAATGTCTGTAATCCATCAGCCTTCTGCATCTCTGATATTGGTGTAGTTTTCATGGCTCCTGTAATGAGCCTGAGAGCTTGATTTTGCACCTTGTCCAAAGACTGCAGATGCGAGTTAGCAGCTGATGACCATGCTGCTGAGCTAAACTCTAAGTGTGGTCTTATTACTCCATTATAAATCTTCTTTAGAGTTCGTTAATTTGCTCCCCAGTTGGTACCTGCTAATTTTCTGAGTATGCCTAGTCGTCTTTGGGCCTTTCCTTCTGCATTTTCAATATGCTTATTCCATGTAAGCCTTTGGTCAAATGTCACCCCAAGATAGGTGGGGTAGCTTTCTTCCTTGATCACGGTTGTCCCTAGGTGTATATTAGCTGCTTTGTCCTTGGGGGTGAGGGAGAACAGTGTTGTGGAGGTTTTATCTGTGTTTATTGTGATAAGCCATTTCTCTGCCCACAACACTAGCATGTCTGCTGCCCGCTGCATTCTATAATTTGCTGTGGTGACGTTTTCATCAGTGCACCAGAGTACTAGGTCATCTGCATATAAGGCAGCTTTCACTCCTGCAGGGAGATCTTTCACCAGGTCATTGATGTAAACAAGGAAGAGTGTTGGGGAAATTACTCCTCCTTGAGGTACCCCCTGATAGAGCAACACTTTTCTGCTCTGCAGACCGTCAAGAGTGACTCTAGTTCTCCTGTTATGCAAGTATGACTGGATCCATTTCATCATGTTGCCTTGGATTCCACTTCTCCTAAGTTTTGCAATAAGGCCATCTTTCCACACCTTGTCAAAGGCCTGCTTGAAGTCGACCCAGATCGTTGTGATAAACGAGCGCAAAGGCCTTATTGCTCCATCTTTTCCTACATTCTTCATACTGTATTTTCTCCGACATTTGCTCTCTCATCTCATATTTGCGATCCACATTTGCTATTTCATTGTTGTGATTACTCGCGACCGGTATCTAGAGAACCACATTTGTTCTTTCATCGGGGGAAATAAAGTCCTTTGATTGAGTCCACATGCCTGACATTATCATTTGAAGCCCACATTGTATCGTGATAAATCTGGTAAAAACACATATGGTCATCCTAATCAAACTGTAATTTCTGTGACACCACATTGGACGCCCAGATTGGCCAGGGGAAAACGTGGCCGCGGTTCAGACAAGCGTGGGTTGACCACATTGGACGCCCAGCTTGGGCAGGGTGACTTCCAGAAATATATAATACCACATAATCTACTAGAGTGAGGCAGTCCAGGTTTTTACCTTGTGAGGAAGAGATCAAACCCAAAAACGCATAGCCTAATACACGTGTTTATTCAGAGTGGATGATAATTCAGTTCCGTGATTAATTGTGTTCTTAAAGGATTTTGCGAAGGGAAAAGAAGGTTAGTAGATCTTATACTTATTAATACATTTTCTTAATTTTGTTTATTTTAACCTCACAGCTAAAATGTGCGGAAGATAAAGTTTCAAATAATTCTTGGCATAACTGATTAATAAAATCAGAAGATTTTCATAGAAGATGATAGGATGATAGAAGGTAATTAATAGTTCATATTTCACCTTTATCATCATCACAGTCTCCCATATGCACACACTCTCATGCACAAGATATCAATTTAAAAGGAATATTGTCTCACCCACAAGTCATAAGGTGCACGCAGCATTTTTCGTCACCATATACTGCTTGCTCACAAGTTCAATACAGAGTTATCACAAGTTCAATACATCGTTATCACAAGTTCAATACAGAGTCATCATAAACTCTAATCACTCGAAAGATCATTATTATCTGAAGTCAAGCAAAAGAGCTCAAAAGAGGAATCGCATATTTATACCACGTGCAACACACTCTTAAGCGCATTTTATGAAGCAGACTCGAAAGTATATGAATCACGACTACATACGCAAGATTATGAGTCTACATATCACTAACATTTCGTGAAGATATCCAGTCTGACCAGTACCGTCGGGAGATTAGACCACAGACCTTTTGTTCATATGACAACTATTAACTGTTGATCCACACTACAGCGATATACTCAAACAGTGAAGGAATATACATAAATATCTCGTCAGCGTTCTCCGTACGACAACAGTATTCATCAGAACGTCCTCGACTTAGAGATACCCCATTCGACATAACGTATAACAACTTGGGACATTTTATGCATACATGTGAATCCTCATATCTAGGAGAAGCATTTAGAGACACATGGACTGTGTAGAGTACTCACCATTTTGGTAACACGTATCATATCACATCATCATTTCACTCTACACCAGTTCATCCTTAATTAACTATTACTTAATTAACTGTAATTTTATTATCTCATCTGTGTGTTTTGTGTGAATCGTCTTTCACCATCATCACGTTCTAACCATTACTAACCCTATATGTGTGGATATTTCATTAATAAACCCAACGATCAGTTGATCATTATCAAGAGTTTGTTAATGTATCACTCGTGCTGTCGGTGTTACATATTCACCTATAGGAACCTTTCTCTACTCAGATGAGGTTGGGGGCTTTTTCTTTACGGGATCTAAGGGCAGAAGCTAAGGTCGTGGGGAAACAGAACTCTTTCCATAATTTATTAGAAAACACTGTCTAGTGGAAAGCATTCGCATTCCTGTCTTCTTGTCCCTATCTCGAATAGGTCTTTTTTTCTTTCTTAACGAGCCAATTTCTAGAGACCTTATATCTAATATCTCATAGACTATTCCTGGCAAAAACTACTGTCGTAGTTGCCCCAGTGACTAACCACACGACAATCGTTAGGACCTTTTTCTTCTCCTTCTATTGCTTGAGACAAGTAAGTAACTTGGTCTTCTATACTGTAGCATTATCTAAATCCAGCTTGTTCTGGCACCAGGATCTGCTCAGACTCTAAATACCATTTCAATCTGTGGTTGACTATTAGCTCCATAGTCTTCCCAACACAGCTTGTGAGACTGATTGGCCGGTAACAAGCAGCCTCGGTCTTACATTTCCCTTTCTTTAGTATGGGTATTGTGATGGCTTCTCTCCATACTTGGGGTACCATTCCTTTCAACCAGCTGTGGTTGAATATCTCAAGCAGTTTTGTCTTTGCTGCTGAGCTCAGATTTACTAGCATTTCGTTGCTGATTTTGTCTGGGCCGGGTGACTTTTGGAACTTAAGCTTGGAAATAGCGATCTGTAGTTCTCCTAGTGTGATGGGTTCCCTCATTGGGGCAGGATTATCTGTCTGTCCCATGGTTGCCAGTATTTATTTTCTTATCTCTCTCTGATGGTCTATGTTAATGGGTAAGTTGCTTTCTGAACTGTATCTTCTAGCAAACAGGTCTGCAGCTTGTTTTCCTCTGAGAAGTTTGCCACCTTCATCCAATGTGATAGTCTGCCTAGGTGAGGAACGCTCTTCATTTAGAGACTTGACTAATCTCCAAAGTTTCTTGCCATCTTTCTCAAGGTTCAGCAATGCCGTTTTAGTTCTCCCGCTTTTCCATTTTTCTTCTAGCTTTGTTCTCTGAAACTCTGCTACAGCCTTTTTCCATTTGTTGTGAGTTTCAAGTGAAGGCTGAGACTCTGCGTCCTTTCTAGCCCTGTCCATAGCTTCCTGACATTCTCGGAGTGTGCTGGACCAGTATGGTGTGTAGTTACACCGGCATCCTTTGGGAATGATTTCTTTTGCAGCTTGTAGTATGCATCTGTTGAAGTCTTTTACCACTTCATTAATGTCTCTGTTCTGTACCTTGAGGGCAGACAGCAGCGTGTTCACCCGATGCCTGAATAAACCCCAGTTGGCTTTTTTGTAGTTCCATCTTGTAATGGCTGGGCCTGTACTGAGAGTTACACTCTGGACAGTAAGAAAGATTGGGCGATGGTTGCTTCCCCCTAGTTAGTCTCCTACTTTTCTACTAATAGATCCAGCTATATCTGGGGTGGCGAAGGCAAGATCTGGTGTTGAAGTTGTGTGCCATCCTCTGGAGTAGAAGGTAGGAGTATCTGTGGCATTATTGACTAGGATTAGGGAGTGATCATCTTGCCATGTTTCAACCTCTTCACCTCTGTGATCTAGATGGTTATAGCCCCAGCTCTGGGAGTGGCTATTAAAGTCTCCAACAGCTATAAAGTACCTGTATAGAGCTGAGACTCAGGGGTTTGTTGTTTGGACAGTAATAGTTCAGGAGTTCTATTTCCATCTTGTCTACCTTTATCTGCAACAGCTGATATTCTGCTCCATCCATGTAGGTTTTCCTTTCGTGTGCATAAATGTTATTCCTTACAAGAGTAAGTACTCCTCCTTTTCGTCTATCTTGTCTGTCGGATCTGAAGCATTGATATCCCCTTATTTTAAAGGTTTGATCTGCTTTCAAGTGAGTCTCTTGGATACAGCAAACACTGACTTGTTTCTCATACAAGATGTTTTCCAGCTCTGTCTTTTTGCTGTATCCAGCCTGCTTGCTGTTCACTCCCTCTGCATTCCAGTGCATCTTGACAAGTGGCACTCTGGGTTTCTCTTTTTCTGTTTTGTTTCGGTCAGTCGTTCTCCTCCACCATCTGCTGACTCCACAAGATGGACTAGAGGGTCATCCAGTAGCTGAGGGTGGGCTCTGTCGAGGCTCAGAGCCTGGCACTGCACCTGCCTGGTGGAGCTCCACAGGGCGAGCACCAGTACAAGATTTATTTGACGGTGTACTCATCCATAGAAAAAAGCAAGTTGCATGATACTGTGGTTTCCGGTGCGCCTTCTGGCCCAGTATCTACGACTTTAGCACCTCTTCAACTCTTCTGTTTATGTTCCCAGTAGTAGACTATTCGCAAGCAGCCTGGGGGTGTCACTGCTCTGCACGGACTTTGTTTACCGAGGCGGCATCCAAGCTTGTATGGTGAAAATATGGTTGTATTATCTTCAAAATAGACCTGTCTTTCCCGTGGCTTTTCTGCCATCCTGCAACTTTTGAGTTAGGGAGTTCTGGGCTCCAGTCTCTTTCCCAGGCATTTTATCCTGGCCTGGCATGCATACAGAGGACCCCACTTCTGGTTCTAAGTTAGCAGTTGGGGATAGGTGGGGTAGCACACTGTGCATTCCCCGTCATCCAGGGGGGGGCGGGCAGGGGGGGGGGGGGGGGGGGGGGGGGGGGGGGGGGGGGGGGGGGGGGGGGCGCGGGGGGGGGGGGGGTGGGGGGGGGGGGGGGGGGGGGGGGGGTGGCTCTCCAACTATGCAGAGCTTGCACAATGCTGTGCTCTGGTTCTAGGCTCTCCCAAGGAATCCTCACGTCCTGCACAGAGCCACTTCCAGATACCCACCACCCACCATCTCTCCATTGTAGAAATCTCCTGCATGCGGCCATCCAGTCAAGAGCCAGTATTAAGTCTGGTGCCCATGTGCTTCCCCCAAGCCCAGTGTGCAATGCTGGGTTCTCAACATGCTGCAACACAGGGGGGATTGTGGTGCTCAGTCATCTCTTTCAACGCTGCACCGATAAGTGACATCGGGGACATAACTGTGCCTCAGTACTGGGAGGCCCCGTTTCCGGGTACACCACACACAGCCCATTGAGGCAACGGTCGTCATGGGCGGGGTTGTGTTTGTTGTTCAGGGTTGTCTCCCATAGCCTTTCCATCTCCCGGTGGTAGCTGCAAGGCAGCAGGTTGGTTTGTTTACCGAGGTTTACCTTCCCCGTGGCTAGAGCTTATAGCGGCTCTTACTCGCTTGATGCACCCGTCATAGGACATATGGGGGATTTCAGTGGGGGTATCAGTGCCACTTGTTACCCCTCCCCGTCCTGCTGGGAGGACATCGCCGTTTGGTCCGTGACTGCTTATTTGTCCAGCAATACTGACTTAATTTGCAGCTGACACACCATATCTGGAGGTTGTTCCACTATCCGCCATCCGTGGATGTGCCTGGTTGGGGTCGGTCACCCCTTTGCCAGGATTTTTGACTTCAAATCCAAAGTATTCCTATTCTTCAGCTATATAATCACAACTAGTGTTAGTGAGCAGCTGCACATCCTCTCTAGACAGAAAACCTATACGCTACATATATTTTTCCCCAAAGCCCATGTTGCACGGAAGCAACTCCATTTGGAGTTCAAGAGCAGAAGCTGTTAAAGTCATTTATGAAAGATTTGATGAACTGGCAGATCTACTTGAGAAGCTCCATCAAAATGTTTTTAATTTTATTTTAATGCTTTGTTTTTTATTTTTTCTGTATCAAATTCTTAGAAAAACTGACCACGTACCAAAACAATTACAAGATCCATCAAAGAACATCAAAGATTTGAAGTCTCTTAAGAGAGAACTTAACAAAATGAGTGACATTGTTTGCAAAGAAGTAGTTTTGAATGCAAAGACCAATGCAAAAAATAGGGCAGCACAATATTTATTAGACCTCTTCTACTTTTCACTCTGAGGATCCACACAGATCACCATTGACAATGAATAAGCATGATCATCTCACGTCATAATAATTCTTATACATAATGATGTGATAAGCAATGACCTTTTGAGCACCACAAAGTTCCAAGATAAAGGACAATGTGGTGTGCAAAGAGGTGCAACAGATCAAAGCTGAAGGTCGATGTGTGATGCCCACTGAACTATCAAAAAACTTACAGCAGAAGATAAGATTGTGCAAGTGATAAGATGCATTCTAGACAGGCTTCAGCAGGAAATGTCAATACCTTTCAGTCAACTGAAGCATATAAACATGGAATTTGAATTCATTCTCAACACTGAGACTTTTATCAAGACAGATAATGCTTAAGAGATCTGTCAGAAGTGCACTGACCTGGCAAGCTTTTATGTCACAGACATTGATGGCAAGATCCTGCTTTCTAAGATAAGCAATTGTAGGATGCTACTGCAGTCACGAACTGACTTTGTTCCAACAACTGCTGTGAGTTTACTTTAGTTTGTTGTGTCTTATGGAAATTATGTATTCCAAAAGTTACACATAGAACTGCATATTCTGTAATGATTTCTACTTCAGTAGCCAGTTGTGAGCATTTGTTTAGTACTGTTGGGAGTATAAAATGCATTAATTTATGACGAGTTCACCCAATAGCCACTCTATGTCACGTGATGAGACCGGCTGGGAAGTATTGCTAATGAGACAGGTAAAAACGAGAGAGAGTTAGCAGCGAAGAGGGGCATTGAGTGACCAGCCGTTAGGTGGTACAGATGTGTGTTTGGGCGTGTGTGGAAAGCCCTAATGTATGTTCCTGTTTTACATGGAAGTATACTACTGTATGGCATATTTAACATTCATAATTGTTTATGCAAATGAGTGACTATTATTATTATTATTAATCTTGATTATGTTCTAATTGCCTGACCACATCAATGGGTCTATTGTGAAGTTTCGTCATGTGTATTAAAGTTACAAACCGTCAGTCAGCTGTTATTACTTTCGTTGGAGAAAGAGATGTGTGCACAAAGTGAATTAATGTTTATTCGCCAGGCATGTAAAGAGAGAACCCTGGACATTAAATTCATATCAATATTGGATACTGATAAACAGTCGTGCAAAAGCAAGAATAAGCACGAAATATAACCTCCCTCAACAAGTACACCAAAGCTTATTCTTTTGTATTTATGAGTGCCTATGGGACAGGAACATCTGAGTAATCTGGAACTTCTTAGTATTGAAAGAGAAAATCTTGAGAACATTCATTTTGGTAAAATAATTGATCAATTTGCAGGAATGAAGGTACTAATGATTGATATGTAGTTGAAAAGAAAAAAACAATGGACATATGTAGTGTACTGTTTATTAAGTCAAGGAAGATGAGGGAAACTGTGGTAAGACAATGGATGGTTACAAAAAAAAAATAGAAAAAAGGTGATTCATCTTAGGAGGACAAAAGACAAAGAAAATAGCCACACGGTCTTCGTCAGGGAAAGGAAAACTTTCCTTTTCCGGGTACGCACGTCTGTTCGGTTGTGTGTTAGGACCCAGCTGCCTTTAGGGAAGTAACCAGGTTTTATTTTTATATCTAGCCTTCACTTTCTTTCCTTTCCCTAATGAAAGCCTTGTGGCCGCAACGTTGGCTATTTTCTTTGTCTTTTGTCCTCGTAAGACGTATCACCTAGTGTAGTGTTTATGCTGTTAATAAAAAGCTTATTACAAAGAGTGGTTTATTTCTTTTCTTTTGTGTTTAACTAATTCTTAAATTTCATATTTTCCCAATAATTCATCCTGGTGCTCTCAGAAGAATTTAAAAGTCACGACAGTGCTTTATATAGTCCTTTAAACTTTCTTTTGATTGGTCTACAAAATGAACATATTTTATCTGGCAGTGACCAGGGGCTATAAACCCTTGGTATGCCACTGCCCCAAACAAGTAAAATTTGCAGAAAGGGATTTTCTGTGTGGCCTAAAGATACCCGAAAATATATAAAAAATAATTGAAATAAAAAAAATAAAATACACACCTGTGTATTTAGGGTAGAAACCCTAAAATATAATGATGTTTATAGTGGATGTGTACAAATAACACTTATTATGTTACATATTCATTGATAGTTGTAACATATTGAGCACAGGTTACATTTATGTTAAAAAGTTGTAAAGCATTACTGAGTAAATTGTCCCCAGCAGGATATACAGATGTGGAACTGGTCCTCGTACTCTCTCTCCCTGCAGAAACATGACCATCTTCCTCACCTTCACTTTCTATCTTCACTGTGTGTCCCTGAAAACAAAATATTGAACATATTCAAGTTTCAAACAAATCATTTGAGTCTTAAATAATTAAAATATTGCCCCAGTTTGACAAATACATGATACATTTTTATGTATTTAAATTTATTTCTTTTTTCAGCCATTGTTCCAGATGAAGATTGTACATTACATTGACATACGCTTCATTGTAAAAGAAAAAAACCTAGCAATAAGTAATAAAATGTTAAAATGGACAATATTTTAACAGATTTCTCAGTTTAACTGCCTTAGGCTGTATAAAAATTTGTTATCAAGAATTGAAAAGAAAACTCACTTTAAAATTTGTACTGATGTCCTGTTTTATTTTTTGATCCAGGAATGGGATCTTCTGTTCCATATTTTTTTGCAATCTGAGAAGAAAAATGAATTATGTGTTACAAAATCTTAGACATTTAAGTTACAAGCTGGTTATTTTACAAGAAATTTCACTTAAATTTTCTTTTTTTTTAAAATAATGGTGAACAAAAAAATTACAACTTGAAAATGTAAGGAAGAGTGATACATGTTTAATGGTAGAATGTCCAATGTCACATTCAATAGTGTTTGCTATACTGACTTTCTTCTGAATGAGTCACAGCTGTCAAGTGCATGCAAAATGTGTATATGATCATTTAAAAAAAAATATAACTTATATCTATAATCTATCTTTACATGTGCTTTATGCACTACACTAAAGCATTTGAGATCGAGAAAATACATGAGAAAATTATGAAAATGCAAGAATGCATCAACATTGATTGTAAGGACCTGAGAGTTATCAACATGTATTAGTAAAAAAACATCAACTATGACAATTAACAGCCATAAAGGAACAGATTTAGCAGATTAATAAAGGGTGTTATTCATGTTTGATGATAGTATGTCTGTGATTGTATTTTAAACAGTTTGTGCCATATTGATTTTTTTCAGTGATTCAGAGATTTTCAAATGCATACTAAATGTGTGTAAGATCATGTTTGAAAAATGTAACTTTTCCCATTTGATAGTTAGAATGTAAGTTTCATATAATAGAAAGATTTTAAAATGGCAATTTTTCAATCAATACCCTTTAGCTCCCCAAGGAGTATAGGCCTTCAACAAACACATGCCAAGTCTTGCTGTCACGTTCCATCCGCTCAAGTTCTTTCCATGTTTTCCTCATCATTTTCATCTCTGTACCCAGCTCTCTTCTCTGTGTTTTTGGTCTACCTCTGTAATGAATTCCAGAACAAGGACTGCCTTGTAATGCTATCAACAGGTTTCCTCAATGTGTGTCCTATCTATCGCCAGCATCTTCTTCTCAACTCTTGTTCCACTGGCACTTGTCTGGTTCTTGTCATTAGTTCCACATATTTGTGACTTTGTCGTATCATTTCAGTCCTTCTATTCTATGCAAGCACCCATTTGTGAAAGTCTGTAGCGTTTTGGTTGTTGTTTCTGTTGTTCTCCATGTTTCAGAGCCATACAATAGGACTGATGACATTTGAGTTGAAGATTCTTATTTTCGTGTTGGACTTGATTACTTTTGTTTTCCATATGTTTCCCAATGCAATGAAAATTCCTCTTGTTTTTGTATTTTATTAATTCCTGTATTTGAATTAAAACGATGGTGACTTTTGACTGAAAACAGAGTCCAAATAACCTCAGCTCTGAGAGTTTCTTCCTTGGTCACAAATGATGTCACATCTGTAGGTCTTCTAGTAGTATCAGACATTTTTGTCATGTCCGAGGGACTAATGTTAGATGGTTTTGATGTTTCTGAAGATGAAACTGCTCCTTAGGGTTGTGTTCTTTTCTGCAAAAAAAAAAATGGAACACACAAATAACTTATGAGTAGGTCTAAGCTATGTATATTTACCAAGTCAAAGTTCTAAACGCATACATAATATAGTCAAACAATGTTTAACTAGAACAAAAGCTAATGTTTAGTAACTGGGAGGGTGAAGGTATAATAATATTCTTATAATACTTATGATACTATTTCTGTTTGGTTTTTGTTCTTAGGTTTTGTTTTATCTCATTTGTTTGTTCAGATTTTTATTTTTTTTTTAAATTTTTATCTATTTATTTTAAAATACCTCAGAAATGAGGTATCTGAGGAAGGTGGTTGAAGTAACAAGAAGAGACATGGTACGCAACCAGATGATACGTCAAGGCCTTAAATCCTACCCCCTGCAGACCCAAGTAGAACAGTCCCAATTAAGATGGTTTGGCCATGTCTGCAGAATGGGAGAAGATCGGCTACCACGACAAGCATGGGAAACAAAGAGCCAAGGATCCAGACTCCCAGGATTACCCAGAGACTGCTGGGAGGACAACATTAGACAATCTTTGAAGGACCGAGGACTAGAATGGAACCAGGCCAGGAGGAAGACAGCTGATAGGATAGTCTGGCGCTCTCTCTTCAAAACCTCTACACCTCACGGTAGAAGGGGAACGACTAAGTAAGTAAGTATTTTAAAATAACATAGGCCTATGCACAAAATGGACCTCTGAAGGAAAACAAAAGAGAGGCCAACCAAAAACAACTTGGTGGAGTACTGCGGAGGCTGAGATGCAAAGAATGAACCAAAGTTGAGGCACTGTCCAAAGGATGGCCACCGACCGAGCAAAATGGAATGAATGTGTTATTGCCCCACAAGATGCTACCAGGCGTGATGGCCACTGACTGCTTTGACAGTCAGCGGCTAAGGATCAAAGAAGAAGATGCACAAAATTGGTAATTTTCATTTATCCTAATTACAGTAATTTCACAGATGTGATGCCACTTTCATGTACCAGCGGTTATTCATGTTATCTAGAATTGAAAACATGTAGGCTAGGCCTATCCTAATTATAACCCTTCAGAGGTGAACGGGATATGTCTCTTCATCATAAATAAAACATAAAAAAAAGCATTCAAAATTTATTTATTTCCAAAAAATATGGTGAAATGAACAGTGGGACATAGGTCTGATAACAGGGTAGGCTATGGGATATGGAATCGCCATGAATTTCTATTCCTGACCATCTTAAATTGAGTCAAACATGTTCCCGTAAGCAGTTGTAAATCAAGAAATTTCATTCAAACACTATAATTTTGGCCATGGTTAAAAATAAAACTGTAAATTACAAACAAAAGTACAGCAGGTCTATCTATAAACTGGACTTATTTCAATATGTTTTATAAATGAGATAAATGAATTTATTTGGCTTCTTACCTCAGTTATAGTGAACGATTTAATAGGCCTAAAACTTGAATGCGCAGAGACAAGTTCTTGGTGTTTTTTTTTTCCAGTAGCATGGGACTTGACTGCACTTTCTCCCATGCTGGTCAAATATATATCTTTTTTACACATGGTGCAATTTGCAGTTTTTCCGGGCATTATCCATGTTTTATAGGCTAACTTGGCATTTCTAGCTGTTTATACTGAAAGCGACAAAGACGATGCTTGATTCGTTCACATCATTAACGCAAACCTCCGAAAACATATGGAAATGGATTTAGTACATAAAGGATGTAAAAATTCTACGGTAACTGAAGTTTAACGAACAATACCACCAATATCGGAAAAATAGACGCCAAACATCCAACTTTCTATTCGCATTTTTTTCCCAGGTCCGATGCGAGAAATTCAAGGCGTTTAGCCATTTTTCCAGACTTTTCAATAACTGGAATTTTTGTTTTCATTTTCCAGGTTGCTACAAACCCTGATTCTTATTTTGATATCACTTGTCTGTTCCTCTAGCATTGTCTAAATTACTGCCAAGATATGTGTACGATTCTTCATCATGGCAATTTTAAGAAAAAAAAAATTTACAAAAATACACAAATAGTAATACGTTTTACAAAGAGAAAGGACAAGAAAAACTTACGTTGCGGCCACAAGGCCAAGGACAGACAAACAAGAGACAGGAGGCAAAGAAAATTTTTTTTCTACCGTTTTACCCCCATCTTACGGGGTTCTCCTCATATACTCATGGCAATTTTTACAAAAGTAATTTTTTTTTCATTTCATTGTTCTTGAGATCAGTTCATACAGACAAGTTATAAATTTTTCCAGAAAGTGCCACATTTTCGTAAATTCTATCACATTATAATGAAATAAATGAAGGAAATTTGATATAAATTTTCCTATTTAGCCACTTTATTTCGTTTTGTCAGCAATACATCTCTTCTATTCCTTACATTTTAGTTCCCTGTGATGTACAGTGTAGTCACATTTTATGCTAGAGGAGCAGTAATGGGGGGGGGGGGGGGGGGGGGGGGGGGATGGGTGTGGAAAAAAAATCGAGAAAAAGGTGATTCGTCTTTCAAGGACAAAAGACAAAGAAAATAGCAAACGTTACGGCCACAAGGCCTTCGTCAGGGAAAGGAAAGAAAGTGAAGGCTATATAGCAAAAATAAGAACCTAAATAAATATAAAATTTAAACCTAGGTATTTCCCTCAAGGCATCGAAGTCCTACCACTTTTGCTGCCTGCGAACGGACGAGCGTGCCCGGAAAAGGAAATAACTGCCAGTGACAGAGGATTATAATTAAGAAATTTCTATATCCTTTCTCTATTCTACATTGGCTTTTTTACCTTTCTTTCGCTCTTCTACCTTTCTTTCGCATACGCTCGATTGGTACTACCTTTCTTTCGCATACGTTAGATCGTTAGCAATTTGAAACTTTGTATATTTTTCCTTTCCATTTACTTAATTATTTACATACTTAGTCGTTCCCCTTCTACCGTGAGGTGTAGAGGTTTGGAAAAGAGAGCGCCAGACTATCCTATCGGCTGTCTTCCTCCTGGCCTGGTTCCATTCTAGTCCTCGGTCCTTCAAAGATTGTCTAATGTTGTCCTCCCAGCGGACTCTGGGTCGTCCTGGGGGTCTGGATCCTTGGCTCTTTGTTTCCCATGCTTGTCGTGGTAGCCGATCTTCTCCCATTCTGCAGACATGGCCAAACCATCTTAGTTGGGACTGTTCTACTTGGGTCTGCAGGGGTGGGATTAAAGGCCTTGACGTATCGTCTGGTTGCGTACCATGTCTCTTCTTGTTACTTCAACCACCTTCCTCAGATACCTCATTTCTGAGGTTTGGATCTGGCTTTTGTGGGTTGTAGTCATTGCCCATGACTCGCATCCATATGTCAAGACTGGGACATAGGTGGAGCGGTATACAGCCATCTTCGTTTTCTTACCAACCTCTCTCTTGCTGAGGAATCCTCGATTTATGGCCTGAAAAAGTATCCCAGCTGCTGCTTTTCGAGTGGCCAACTCTTCTTTGATGCCTCCCTTTCGGTCAATAATAGCTCCGAGGTATTTAAAGTGGTCTACCTGCTCCAGGACCTGTTCTCCCAGCTTAATCTGATGTCTTCTTTCTTCTCGTGATATCACCATGGATTTTGTTTTAGAGCTGCTTATGACCATCCCTCTCTTCTCCAGCTCTTCCTTCCAGACTTGCAGGTTGGATTGGAGATGTGCCTCTGATTTAGCAATCAGGGCAACATCATCAGCAAATGCCAGCTCCGAAATACAGACCTGTCTCATCTTCCAGTACCCCACTGAATACTTTCTTGTTCTCTCCTTACATGCCTTAATGACATCGTCCATGAGGAGTATGAAAAGGTAAGGTGATAGGATATAACCTTGTCTTACACCAGTGGTGGTCCTGAACTCTTCTGACTTATGGTTTGCTGTCCTCACATAATTTCTGCAAGACTTGTAGAAGCTCTGTATAGCATGAATCAGAGGTGCTGGAATATTCTTCCTTGCCAAACAATCCCAAAGTTTGCTCCAGGGGACCCTGTCAAACGCCTTTTCCAGATCTATGAAACAAAGATGGATCTCACTCTTATACTCAAGGGCCTTTTCACTCAGCTGTCTGAGTGTGAAGATTAGGTCTTGAGTACTTCGGTTTGCTCGGAATCCGCACTGGACTTCATCCAATTGTGGCTCAGCTAGGCGTCGGAGTCTCTGCTCTAGGATTATAGAGTAGATTTTACCAGGGACACTGAAAAGGGATATGCCTCTATGGTTTCCACACTGTCGATTGTCACCCTTTTTGAAAATTGGTGTTATGATGGCAATCTCCCAATTCTTTGGTATGGTCTTGTTGTACCACGCTGCCTGTAGAACCCTTAAGAGTAATAGTTCGCCTGATGCTCCCATGTACTTAACCATTTTTGATTGTTAGCAGGTAGTGATCACTTCCAATCTCTGGCCCCCTCCAGACTCTAGCATCCCGGACATATTTGAATGAGCTTCTCCTAACAATGGCATAGTCGATCACTGACATCTCATTCTTGGTTGGTTCACATCTAGTGTATGCATGTATGCGCTTATGGGGGAACTTTGTGTTTGTGATGATCAGATTCTGCTCACTGCAGAATCTAAGGAGTCGCTGTCCATTGTCATTGAGAGTATCTTCTCCATATCTTCCGATAACTCCACCCCATCTAGCATGGTCATTTCCAACTCTGGCATTAAAATCTCCGAGCATGATAACTTCATCTAGGCAGTCATCCACTGTCCTTTGAAGCAGCTCGAAGAATTCCTCCTTGACCTCTGCTCTCTCATCCTCATTTGGCCCATACACTATGACCAGGTTGACTATGGTTTTTCCTTCTTTTAGTTTTACAACCATAATGCGCCCCGAGACAAAGTTCCATCCCTTGATACTATCTTTCTGGTTTTTGGCCACAATGCAACCCACGCCCCCTTTAGCTCTTTCAGATGTTGGTACACCACTGTATAACAGCGAGTTGCCATCGAGATCCATGACTCCTTGTCCCTTTTTCTTTGTTTCGGTAATAGCCAGGATTTCTAATTTTACTTTCCTCATCTCTTCCACCAGCTCCTCTTCTTTCCCATTTATACTTCTTGTGTTCCAAGTTCCATAAGTCGTAGTCCGTAGTCCGTTCCAGATCGTCGCCTTTAGAATCAGTCCGGTTTTCTCTCTTATATTGCTCGTAATCATAGTTTAAATCAAACAGGTGATTGGCCTGTTGTGCCTTTGCATGGTGGAGGGGCTGCCTCCTTACGGCCTCCATGCAGGCCGCCCTCCTCCTTTTTCATCCGGGCTTGGGACCGGCATAGGCGGAGTTCCTTTCCATTTAGCAAGTATTTAAATGTAATCTCTTTGATGTTGAGTTTACGAGCAGACTGAGTAACATGGTGGTCGATTTCATTAAATTGTAAGACGCCAGAGATCGAGTAAATCATTTAAGAGAGTAGGTGGAGAACAGAGGTGAGCATACAATTTATTACTCCCTTGGAAATCTGTTCGCCTGGGAAGTAAGTAAACCAAGGTGAGAATGTGGGATCAAAGAGGAAACTTCGTTCGATGACCACGTCTGCAAGAAATAAAGTAGTTAAACCGGGTCTAGTCAATTACGAAGAGTACAGTGTCGATATTCAGAACAAATTTGACATTCTTATGGCAGTACAGGAGGAAATGACACCAGATGAACTTGCCAATAACATCAGAGATGTTTATATTACAAATGCACAGAGGTTAATTCCTAAAAGAAGTATAAAGAGACGAGAATACATCTCAGACGAAACACTGAAGTTGGTGGTAGAGAGAAGAAAAATGAAGTCCAAAAAAGATACAGAAAATCAGGAGTTGTACAAGGAATACACAAAGCAGATTAAAAAACGAGTCAGACAAGACAAACAACAATACATAAACGACACCTGCAGGAAAACAGAGGAAATGCGCGAACAGGGATTGAGTAAGAATATGTTTTCTGAAGTAAGAACATTGAAGAACAGCAACTTTAAATCATCACCTCGAGCAATAAACGACAAGAAAGGCGACACTCTAACAGAACGTAAAGATATTCTGAACAGATGGAAGGAGTACTGTCAAGAAATGTATACGGAAATAAACAAAGCGGCAGATAACAACGTCATGAATGAAGCGGAACGTGAACCAGAACCTACCATAGAGGAAGTCCTGATCGCAATCAAACACTTAAAAAGTGGAAAATCTCCTGGTTGTGATGAAATAACAGCTGAAATGATACAGGCAGGAGGAGAAGGCAGCGCTCGTATATACCATGCATTATGCTGCAAGATCTGGCAAAGCGGAATTTGGCCCAAGGAATGGAAAAGATCAATTTACATACCCTTGCCAAAAAAGGGCAACCTGAAACTGTGCACAAACTACAGAACTATAGCTCTTATAAGCCATGCCAGCAAAATACTATTACAAATCATAATGAAAATGATGCAACAAAAGCTAGAAACAGAAATAAACGAAGTACAGGCGGGTTTTTGACCAGGTAGAGGCACTAGAGATCATATATTCAACATGAGGATCATCATAGAAAAGTGTAGAGAATTCAACGTTGACCTACATACTTGTTTCATTGATTACACCAAAGCTTTCGATTGTGTACAACATCAGCAGTTATGGGCTATTATGAAAAATATGGGATTTCCAAACCATCTTATACAACTCATCGCACTGCTGTACCAAGAACAACAGGCAGCCGTAAGAATAGAGGGGAAAACATCAGAATGGTTTGAAGTACAGAAAGGAGTAAGACAAGGCTGTACCCTTTCCCCTTACCTGTTTAACATTTATGCCGAGAATATCATGAGAAATGTAAGAGATGACCAAGAACACACAGAGTTTGACTCATTTAACATCGGCGGGTACCAGATCCTGGAAATCAGATATGCTGACGACACAGTCCTCCTTTCGACCAACCCAGAAGGACTTGAACAATTACTTCTGTCAACCAAAAAACACAGCGAGGCCCAGAATCTATACCTAAACACCAAGAAGACCAAAGTACTGACAACAGACAAAGTAAAGACCAAACCAGAAATTGAAATTGATAACGAAGAACTGGAAAGTGTTAATGAATTCGAATACTTAGGATCAATCATCAACAGCTCTGGCGACTGTGCAGTAGAAATTAAAAGAAGACTTGCAATTGCTTCATATAAACTAATACAGATGAAAAACCTATGGCAAGCCACAAGCAAAGAAACAAAGTTACAACTGATCAGAGCATGTATATTCCCAGTGGCAACATACGGCTGCGAGACTTGGACACTCAATAAAACAGTTGCAAAAAAGATTACATCATTCGAAATGAAATGCTACAGAAGGATGTTGAGAATACCCTGGACAGAAAAAAGACCAACAGAGAAGTACTGCACTCACTAAACGTACAGGAACATTGGCTCCTAAATACCATCGCAATAAGGAAGCTGAAATTTTTCGGTCATATAAAAAGACATAATAGCCTGGAAAAAACAGTGATGGAAGGCATGGTCCCTGGAAAAGGGGAAGGGGTCGACCTAGACGACGGTGGACCCAGGACATCACAGAGAGTCTGAACTTGTCTTTGGCTGATGCAGGTCGACTTGCCCAGAATCGTGATGCGTTCAGAGCAGCTGTAATGGAGACAACGTTCTGGAAAGAATACGTCACATGATGATGAGTCAATTACGATTTGCCTGAGTTCTGATTGCGGCTTAGTGGGTTCTTTTCTTAGTTCTTTTCATCCGGGAATCTGAACAGAGAATTTTTGTAGGTGCTATGTCTAGTTTCTGGTGATCATTAACTTATTTCTTTCATCCGAGAGATATATAAATACCACATAAATCTAACTAAAATTCATCCAATACTGCCACCAGACTTAGAGAGACATCTAGCGCAAGTTCTAGAAACACTGTAATAGTAGAATCTTAGTTTCTCGTGAAGAAAAATCTTAGACGTTTGTGTGAAGTTAAATATATAGATATCTAGGAGTGTTGAGTGATTTAAGTGGTGATCGCCTATTTCATTTCACTAGTTTATTTCTGTGTAGAGTGATTAAATGATAATTCAGTTTCATTCTCTAAAGTTTTACTGTGGATAGCAGAATAAATTATAATTTTTAGCTAAAACTCAGTCAGCTATAAATAAATTTAATTAAACTGCTAGTAACCAGCAAGAGAATAGATTAACCAACTAAGTAAATGCACTGATGCCTCATGAGTATTGACGAAATATATTTATATGTATTTCTAATTCATGATGACTGGGTTTTTTTCTGACTAGAATTTATTTCACGTAAGTTTTAACGATGAGACTAGCTCTAAGCTTATGGTTTTTAATTAAAGTTAAATAGCCGAAGTGAACATATTCTATTTACGCGTAGGATTTGATATACTATTAGGGTTGAGTATTTACGTTTTTCCTTTCTTCTCTATACAGTATCCGGGTAAAAAAACCGAAACTTTACCAGCTTCTTTCTGTACCTATGTAACTGAGAATAACTTTACTTAAAGAACATCCTGAATATAATTACCGGGTTTTGCAAGTGACCTGTCTGGCCTCGTGTTTTACACCAAGAAGAACGACAGAGTACTGGCCTAAGAGTAATATTAAGAATAAATGGTAACTGGACTTACAGAATATCCAGATTTCTTTCTCAAGTTCATATATACTTCGCCTGTGCTGGCGACAAAAATAACACTGACATTTCCCATATAACGACCATTGTGTTGTGAAGGAGATTTATCCTAAACCGATTTATGTATCTGACATTCAATTTTACAATTAGAGTTTCCAAGCTAATGTACCCTGTGAACATTTGATATCATAAGTATTTTCCTAACAGGGCAAAAATTGAAGTGACATTCATCAGCATCCAATTTTACAACCGTGAAGCAAGCGTTTCCCAACATTTGATTAATTAGTCTTTGGAGAAACTGGGGCTTGATACGCCAGTAACCCCAAACCTAGGATGGTCTGTGAGTGACTTAACAATTGTTCCAGATGTTATGAAAGGCAACGATTAGGTAAGAGTGCGCAAGTTTTCTGTGATCACAGGTTGTCAGAGTGAGAGAATAACAGGGATGAATAATTCGTTTATGATATAACCCAGGTAATAACTTTGTATTGTCTCTTGTAGGCAAGTTTTTTGCTAATGCTGTTTCCTCTTAGGATAGATTAATATATATATTTATAAACTCTGTTCTTTACCGAGAGAGGGAAATCTTGGATCATAGTGTATAAATCTGTGACTCTTTGGGCCAACAATTTCTCTTATAATGGGACATTTGGCTACAGAGGGGGAAAAGATGTCACCTATGGGTCTATCTCTTTAATTAATTCCTATGTTTATTGTATTTGATTTGATATTCAATATTGTCGATGTAAAGTTTTTTTTAATGATAATAAAATTTACATAACTTTATTCACGTGTGGCGGTCAGCTTGTTCAATAAGATCCCTATTTCATAGATATAGTTTTCACGTATGTGCATCTAATTGTCGTCACTTATCTGTGTGTGTGTATATGTGAGTGGTTGAATATATTAATATATATATTTAGAGGAAACTGTCTGATCTGAAATCTCAGTCGTAATCGATAGGTGGGTTTGATTACACTAGTCAACAAATTTTCAAAAGTTATTTGTACCAGAAATTAAATATACCATTTCTTAATGATTTTGACATGCTGATTTCAAATATCATAATGAAATTCACCAATTGGCTCTGGTTTTTTTTAATGATGAATTTACATTACAGTAATACAAATAATGTATGCTTGTTTAATTCTCTGGGGTGAACAGCTAGTCTTTCTACTTTAGCATTATAAAAATTGTGGTTACATAATCAATTAATTGACATTTCAACATAAAATTATAGAAAAAATAAAAACATTATTTAAAGTTCAGACGTTGGAGATCCATTACAGCCAACCTTCGTTGTGGAGATGGCAACTGATGATGATGATTTAAAGTTCACATATCATGTTTTAAAAAGGCACATGTGAACCCATTCCGTCATTATTCAGTCACTGTTCGAGCTCTGTTTGCTTGCTTCTTGTAGTCAATCGATGAAGTGTCTCTTGTCACAGTCCAACAGTAATCAGCAAGCATTGAAGGGCTCCAATTGCCTTGATACCTTGTTTCCATAGCAGCAATGTCCTAGTGAAATCGTTCACCATGCTCATCACTGATCGCTCCACAGTCTGACGTAAAGAAATCCAGATGAGAATCCAGAAAATTAATTTTCAAAGACATGTTGCAGCCAAGACTCTTATACTTCAGAAGGATATTTTCTACAATTTCATTGTAATTATCAGATCTGTTGTTTCCAAGAAAATTGTCCACCACTGACTTAAATGCTAGCCATGCTGCTTTTTCCTTGCCACGAAACACGCAAAGAAACTCGTCATCATGAAGAAGTTTTCGAATTTGCGGACCAACAAATATTCCCTCTCTTTTTTTAGCTTCACTCAGTCTTAGAAATTTTCTGATGAGGTATTTGAAAGCCTCAGCTGTGTTCTCCATTGCCTTGACAAAGTTTTTCATGAGACCCAGCTTAATGTGCAAGGGTGGCAACACAATCTTGCTGGTGTCGACAAGTGCTGGGTTTTCAACGTTCTTACTGCCAGGCTGCAATGACTGCCTTATTGGCTAATGTCTTCTGATGTAATGGTCACTTCGTGCACGGCTATCCGCAAAGTGACCAATGATGATGATCGTAGTTTATAGACTTCAAAAGCTGCTTAATGTTTTCATAAGTTTCTTTCATATGAACTGCGTGACCAACTGGAATTGAAAGTAACACATTACCATTATTCAACAAAACAGCTTTAAGACTCGTCTTGGATGAAAAGCCTGCACTCTTCCGATGTGTAATTGATTTTGAGGGCTGCCATTAAACCAGAAATGTTGTGGCACGCAGAAAAGTAACCCTCTTTGAAAAAAGAATGTAATGAGCGGCTTCTGGCAGTTCCTATACATAGAAATTGTAACATCTTCTGCTAGGAGATTCCACTGTTGCAATCTGGAACCCAAAAGCTCCGCCTTGTTCTTCGGTCAATTCAGATCTCTTACAAGATCATTCAGTTGACCTTGGGTTCTTAAGTGTGGTTTAGTGGATGTAGTTTGCTCAAAATATGGGTCGCTTGAGGTTGATGGTTCAGGACCACTAATGTCATCTTCTTCATCAGTGGAAGCAGCTGAAAATGATTCTGGCACTTTGGGAACTGGTAGGTCATCGCCATGTGGTACCGGACGTATTGCAGAGGGGATGTTTGGATATTCCAGAGTCCATTTTTTCTTCTTTGATATGCCTTTCCCAATTGGAGGGACCATGCAAAAGTAACAATTGTTGAGATGATCAGTGGGCTCTCTCCAAATCATTGGGACTGCAAAAGGCATAGCTTGCCTTTTGCCAGTCAACCACAGTTTAAGATGTGCTGCACATGTATTGCAGTATATGTGTGGCGCCCAGCTCTTATCTTGATCTCCTATTCTGCACCCAAAATACAAACTGTACGCCTTCTTAATCACTTTAGTTATATTTCGTTTTTGTGATAGAAATATCACCTCACCACATATATAACATAAATTATTAGCACTGTTCATACATCTCCTAAGCATTTCTAACTACGATACTTTTGATAAAGACAAATGCACTAACTAATGGCAAAATTGTATCAGAAATAAGATATTTATACATAAAGGTGATGTAATCATAGGTAGGATTGCATCAACTTCTAGTTACATCTTTATTGGTCATTAGAAAAAATTATGCAATCGCCCACAACAGTTGCGTCATGTATATACATTGACCGTAATTAAATAAACTAGTAGCATATATCTTGAAAACTAGAGCCAATCAACATTTTTTAATGTCATTTTCGTTTTCAGCACACCAAAATTAAAGATCAGCTATTTTCATTTCTGGTACATTTTGGTTGTTGACTAGTGTTATCTATCAAATCTAGGGACAGATTTTACCCTTTCACCATTTCACTTGTGGAATTCTATTTCTTTACCTTATCTCTCACTGAGCTATCACCTGTACTAGTCCTATTCAGGAGGGACCTGAATTGATCTTAATTACCCTTTCGAAAATATACAACACTGCCACCACCGCTGTACACAATACATACTAAGAAACTAAAAAACGAAACTAAACAATAAACTACCCAAATGTAATTTTAGTGGGGACTGGAAATAGAAGAGGACAGAATGAGTTGAAGATAAATAAATATGAAATAAAAAATCAAGACATATTAAAAACAGTGTATTATATATTCATACATATTATTAGAGGGCGGCAGAAAAATAGAAAAATAGGATAAGAGTGGAAAGAGTCAAAACAGAACAAGAGAGAAAAGGGTGACCTCAAACAAAGGTGTGTTAAGACCAGCTGGTTTTAGACACTCCTTGCGGTGACAAGACGGTTCTCAAGCTGTTCTTGCAAGCAGTGTCAGAGGAGCAGGATCTAATCGTCGTGACCTGGATGTCGATGGAACTATGGTGGTCAGGACCATTAAAGTGTATGGCAACTGGTGTGGATTTTTGCCGAGAGATGTCATTCAAGTGCTGGCTGAATCTGTACCAAAGTCGTTTGCCTGTTGGGCCAATATAGGTTTTGCAGTAACGTTTACATATGATCGTATAAAAGACATTGCGCTACTCACAGATGCAGCTACTGGTGATGGTGTACGTAGCCTCAGGAAAAGACACCTTGTGGGTTGAGATGACATACTTGCACGTCTTGCATCGTGTCCGACCACAGGGTAGTGTGCCAAAGTTAGTGGCATTCTCCTTTGGGAGAGCTGTAAACAAGAAGATCCTTCAAGTTCTTGTCGCGTCTATATGCCACCAAAGCTGCTTCATCGAATACTTCTTAGGTCACAGACTCTGCTTGGAGGATAGGGAGGTGGCGGAAAAGGATCTGTTTGACTGCAGTACTGTGAGGGTGATAGGTCAAGATTAATTTGACTCTATTTGAAGTGGATTTATAGTGAGGTTTGAGGGCCTCCTGACGAGAGATAGGGAGCACACATTGGAGGGCAGAGGTAAGAACATGTTCCGGATAAAGCCTGCTACGGAAAAAATCCAACATCTCATTGGCTCGGAGGTGGAAGTCATCGTCGTCTAGGAACAAACGGCGGAGACGGAGAAGTTGTGACAATGGAAGGTAGTCACGACAAGCCCGAGGATGAACAGAGGTATACAGAAGGTAGATATGGGCATCTGTTGGCTTGTAGTATACTGAGGTATTAAGGCCAGAGGGCGTGATAGTAAAAGTAATGTCAAGAAAGTTGACAGATACTGTGGAGATGAGGGCTGAGGGCGTCACATAATTCAAAACTAGTGTTCTCACACGGATAAATGTAAAGAAAGGGGTGTGTTCTTACAGGAGTAAATGTGGGGGGTGTGATCTCACTGGAATAGATATAGGGGGTGTGTTCTCACAGGAATAGATGTAAGGGGTGTGTTCTCACAGGAATAGATGTAAGGGGTGTGTTCTCAGGTGCGTAAGTTTCCAACCATTGTAGCATTTGTTTTTTTTAATTTTTGCTTTTAAACATAACAATTTTGCTGATAATGACATCTTTCTCTTTTATTACAGTGTCATATAATAATTATAGAACAAATATAAGCCATCTTACAAGTACCGTGTTGAGCTGATCATACGGAAGTGCTAGTAAAGTCGGGCAGTTTTACAAACAATGACTGCTACACACCTGGAGCAGAGACTATTGCTTCTTCTATATCATCACTGGTCATGTCAGTAATCGATTATGAGCTGGGAATACTCATGCTGTCAGTATTATGACATACCGGTAAAAGGCTGGGAACACAATCAAAATAAATGGATGCGTGTCATAATGGGCTGTGCATGAGATAAACCCACTGTGACAATGAAGTACATGCTTGGATCAGCATTGATTAGATCCACATACCGTATGTAATGGCCCAGAAAAAAGCCTACATGCTGATAACCACAGACAGAAGAAATCCACTGCATCTGAACATAGCTGGCATAAAAGGAGTATGAATAAAGAGAGATATCATGAATGACAGAGGGAACAATAGGGCAGGTGATCACAGTTAAAAATATATTCAAAGGGGAAGAGTGAAGTAAGTAAAGTGAGAACTAAATAAAGTACGCGTATCAGCAAGTCATCAAAAGTCTTGGTAGGGAGTGCAGAGCTTGAGGTGATGGAAAAGTATAGCTGGAAATTAATCAACTAATAAATGATTATAGCAAGAATGAAAACAAATATATAATGATTAGTGAGACATGGCAGGGGAAAATGAAGATCTTGTGAGGTACAAGTGCTACATATTGTTGAAAAATTAAAATCGCATTAAAAAAACAGTTCAAACACTTCAAGCCTTCATATTACTCTACTTCCTTCCCATCCCTTTTTATTTTGTTGTTGTTTCGTTGTTACACTGTGATAGGTACGAACAGGCAACTTTTAGTAAATGGAAAAATACACACATGCAAACACTCACAAAAGTTAGAAATTTAAATTGACATTATTTACAGCTACTGGACAGAAAAAGCAAAGCCACATCAGGTTTTGTCAAATATTCAGTCTTTAACATTGTACTTTTCACTCCAACTAAATGCTCAAGGAAGTCTGTACAAGTAACATTGTTATAATTTTATTGAACTTGTAAAATTCCTTTTATACATTCAACAGTAAATTTGTTTCTGTCCTTTGTCCACTGACTTTCCATGAAAGAAAATTTTAAAAAAGCCTCTCAGTATTAGCATTATTTTTTGGAACAGGAACAATTTTCTAAAAAAGCAATTTGTAGTAGTTCCGAATATTACTCTACATTTCTTGATTGTTCAAAGAATTTGATTCACTTTTCATGTTCCCAGTAGTTGAAAAAAGTATTATCATTCAGATTTGATTTGATTTAACTGATCAGACTGTCAATTGATCAAAGCATTTTTGTCATCAATTTTCATGTCCTTACTCATTTAATATTCGATGTAGGCTTTAACATGTTGGAACTTGTAAAAATGTCATCCAACCAAAACAATTAAATTCCCCTAAAGATTATCGCATAAAAGACCCCACAAAAAATCGATTTCTTCTTTCGTTTTCCAAATTTTGTTTAAAAGCTGGACACATGGCATTTTTTAAAACAAGCCGACCGGACGCTACATTTTCATGTGAAAAGCCGGCCAAATCCGGAGGTATGGTCACTTTAATCAAGGTGGCGTTCTTCAACAAATGAAGAAAAATGACAGCTCGACATGACAAGAAAAAAAACCAAACAAACTCAGATCTAGGCAGAGTTGAAAACTGTGAACAAAAGTCAAACACGTTCGCCAAAAAGCTGAACACTTTAAAAAAAAAATAAGAAAAAAAAACTAAAGTATTTAAAAAGAATATCCATACTCCCCAAAAAAGCGCCAGATCGAGGTCATCAGTGACGTCGCCGCTGGAACCTTCGTCATTTTCTTTGCCAGAAGCAGAGGTGTCCATTTAGCACTAAGGGCGGATCCTGTTTGTTGTACCCCTTCCCCTCATACACACTTACAAGTGCACATTTAGCAGTAAGAACTATCTTAAAAGTGTCCGATGACACCCTCATCATGACTGTCACTCAGGGAGTACCGACACTCGCACACCCTTAGTACGTCAGTAGTCAGAAGTATAGTGTTTTACCATTTGCGACGATGCAGTAAAGACCTTACAACATTTATCCGAAAACAACAGCTAGGCTCTATTTTTTTTACAATAGCGTCAAGCAGGTGCGGCTGCATTATATTTCTTGCTTTTATCTTAAATGATGGTACAAGAGAGAATATGCTCTCATTTACGGCATTACTCACTGGGATTATTACACACGTAAAGGCATATGCGTCGAGCTATTTAAATACCTTATGTGGGAGTACAACGAACCAAAACAGTTCACTTTCTGTGGGGAGTCATCTTTCTTAATAAATTTTGGTTCATCTCTAAATTAAGCAAAAGTAGTTTTTCTGTACTGCTCTTCTAATGTAATGAAATTGTTTTCTGTAATGTGTATAAAAGGGAGCTCTAAAATTGTGGCTTTGTTCAAAATTATTACAGGGCTCAGTTTTGACAGCCCTTGAAAAGTATCGCTATTTGGTGGGAAATCCACGCCTAACTTGCCTGAGAGATTCTTTTTGCACAGACGCACATCTTACCGTGACATTTTCGAGTTTTGGTGGACCTCAAAGTCCATGTTCTGCTGTAGGAACCAATTCCATTCTATTAAGAACTAAACACCACAATCAACTTCATCATCATCATTCCTTTCGTTCCCTGTGGAACATAGGCAGAAACAGTTGCTCTCCATCGATTTCTATTCTGGGCTGTCTTTTTCAGCTGTGTCCAAGTGATTCCAATTTCCTCCTCTTCAACAGTTCTTCTCCAAGTTCTCTTTGGCCTCCTCACTTTTCCCCTGTGGGTTTCAGTGAAGGGCAACTCGGTTATGCTTGATTTTTCTATTATGAGTGTATGTCCTATCCATTCCGACTTTGTTACCTTATTTCTGTTTGTTTTCTCTGTTGCCGCATCTTTTCTTTAGCTCTATATTTTTTATTACGTCTGGCCATCTTATACGGAGGATCCCTCGGAGACATCTATTTAAAATGTCTGTAGCTTGGAGGTGATACTCTTTGAGACATGGCATGTCTCTGGGCCACACAGCAAGACTGACTTCACATTTGAGATAAAGATTCTGATTTTATTCTTTCTGGATATAGCTGAGGAGTTCCATTTTGTTCTCCCTCCTTACTAAATGTTACTCGCCAGAAATGTAAAGCGTTCTACTTCTTCAACGACTTGTTCATTGATCTTCGTCCAGTCCATCTGCCTATAATTTATTTGTAGTCCCATCTTTGCTGCTTCTGTTACTAATCTATTTGTTTCTCCTGCATATCTTGCTGTCTATGTGATAGAAGGCACAAATGATCTGCAAAGTCTAGATCCTCAAGTTGTTTGTTAAATGTCCACTGTATTCCAGTTTTCTCTCCCTCTGTTGTCTGTCTCATAACCCAGTCTATGACCATAAGAAAAATTGTTGATGATAGCAGACAACCCAGTCTGACCCCACTGTGTACTGTGAAGGGCTCTGATATGTTTCTGTTGTGTACTACTGTGGATGAAGCCTCCCGGTAGAAATCTTGGGTGATTTTAATGAATTTCTCTTAGATTCCAAAATGTCTCTGGATTTTCAACATCACAGTAAGGTCTATACTGTCGAAAGCTTTTTCGAAGTTCACAAAATTGATATACAAGGGGGTCTGCCACTCATTTGATTGTTCTATGATAATTCTGGGTGTTGCTATCTGGTCTGTACATGATCTTTCTGCACGAAATCCTGCTTGTTCTTCTCTAAGTTTGTCATTGTAGCATAATATGTACATACAGGCTTCGTTTATGAATATAGGAAATGATAACTGAATCTTCCAATGAAAACGCAGGAACTTGCTTCAGCCGATCAATAAATTCATGGCGATTTAACACGGCGAGCTGAAATTTATTTATTTATTTATTTTTTTTTTTAATTTTGTTTAAAAATTTTTTTAATAACCTCGGACCTAAGGGTCTTTTAAGTTTGGACATGCGCCCTAATTTAACCGACTAGGTTGAACGGGACGCGCCTCGCCATAACGAGGCAAAAACTTAAAAAAAAAACAAAAAACGGTGAGCTGAATCTATTAGAAATTTGTTAGAATTAGGTGGATTGTAAGACAGTGCAATATTGCAGAGTGATATAAATTAGTTCGTTAGTTGAAGGATAAATCCAGGAATATACCAATTCCATTCTAATCTGTGCTTAACATTTATCCAAGAGGGTTCATATGAGTCAATATTATCCTGAGATTCTGAGCGCAGATCACTAAGTGTTGCCTGGAAACTCACAGTGTCAACAGTAATTAGTCCTCCTCAGTGTTTGGTGGGCTGATGCAAAGATCCCCAGCAGACAGTGTTGTGTGTCATTCTAACAAGACCAGACCGTACTCTAAAGATAAACGTAAACTGCTACCAGCTCATGCAGTATTTGTAAGCATTCAACAGTTGATGATGATAATAACTGACTTTTTAGCAAAGCCAGAGACTAGTGAGACCAGAACATTTTGCACTTTTATTGCAATGCAAGTAGAAGATCCAAGAGGGACTTACATATTTAAGTAAATTATGAAGATATTAATTCACCTTCATCCAAACCTTTGTAAAATATGTCTTCGTTGATTACAATCTTCCAACATTCACAATTCAGCACGGTTGCAAAGATATGGCATACCTAATTGATCTGGAAGACTTCAGGTCCCTGTTCTGGAACGCAGTGAGAGCTCTTTATTCCGTCACGACGAAAAAATGGGCGCCCAGAAGAAAACATTAAAGTTTGATGATGGACCATACCATTGCGAGAAGTTCTTTATCCAGTACAGAATAATGTTTTTTCCGTCGCTGTGAGCTTCTTTGATATATAAATCACAGGATGTAATGTCCCGCAGTAACAATGAATCAATGCCGCCCCAGTGCCAACATTTGAAGCGTCGCTGCGGAGTATAAATGGTAGATCTGCGTTTGGTAAGCGTAAAATAGGAGCAGATGAAAAAATTGATTTAATTAAGTCTAAAGTGGTCTGACACTCGTTTGACCACCGTACTATACTGTTCAAAAAAAGAAACGCATAGCTACTGAAGGCACACAAATAGCCATAATTTTGACATTCAATAACTTTTTTTAATTTAATGAGTTAATTGTTCAAATTGCACACAATACCTTAGGGTTCAACCAATCAATTGACAGTTGTTTTGCATCTGGGTCACGAGAGTTTTTGGCGTACGGGCTTTCCCGTTAGTATGGTGTGTGGCCTCCTCTTGCATCGATCAGCGACTAGCATCTCCTGGGCATGGATGCGATCAGACGTCTGATGTGAGCCTGTGGGATGGCTGCCAACTCTTCCTGGAGTGCCTGGAACAGATCACGACGATTGGATGGAGCAACGTCTCGGCGACAAACACGTCGAGGCAGCTCATCCCACAGGTGCTCAATCGGACTCATGTCTGGAGACAATGATGGCCAGGGAAGGGTGAGAATGTTGTTGGCAGTCAGGAACTGCGTGGTCAACCGTGCAAAAAGGGGTCTGGAGTTGTCCTGTTGAAACACAGACCATTGGGCAGCCAAAAGTGGAAGGACATGGGGTCGAAGAATTTCACTGAGGTATCGTTGCGCATTCAAGCCTTGTGTGCACCAATTGTTTCCTTCCGTTGTAACTGATCATTCCCCACACCATTGCACCTCCACCACCGTGTGGCGGAGCTTCATCAGCGCAATTTTGGGCAAAACGTTCATTTCGCCTACGGTAGACCCTACTCCGTCTATCATGACGCTGCAACAAACAGAAAGATTCGTCACTAAACCAGATACGTCTTCATTGATTGTCAGCTGCCCAGGGACGATGCTGGTTGGCTCAAAGAGGTTGATTTTGGCGATGGCGGCGCGTAAGGACAGGTCCTCGGGGAGATCGTTGTGCCCAAAGTCCAGCGTCATGCAGTCTATCCCGGACAGTTTGATCAGACACATGACGTCCTGCAGGCAAAGACTGGGCAGTTGAGGAAGCTGTTGTAAACCTGTCTCTGAGGTGACGAAGCCGAATAAAGCAATCCTCCGCTGCTGTTGTCACTCTGGGTCGTCCACTGCGATACCGGTCTTCAACTGAGCCAGTGGCTTGGAACCGGTGCCAAAGTCGACTGATGGTACTCTGATGGACGTTTAGATGCCTGGCAACCTGACTTTGACTTTCGCCTGCTTGCAGTCGGCCGATGGCAATGCTCTTTAAATGTATCGATAGAGACGCCTTAAATGTCTGCTTGAAAATGAACTGAATTTTGTGTGTGTAGCGTTATCCTTTTATAGGGTTTCAGTTGCGTAGTCAGTGAATAGTGTTCACCCCAAATTTTGTTGCTTTCACGTGTGTGCAACGTGAGCTGTGGTAAAAAATTGCGCCATAAACACTATTGACCACTGCGTTGTAACGATTACAAAAACGAACGCAATTCAGGTCAACACGTGCGTTTGACACTGTAAAGAACATTTGAGGCTGGTTTTTATATACCCTAGCACCATATTTTACTTACAAACTCATAAAAACGCGCCCTCGGATAGCTATGCGTTTCTTTTTTTGAACAGTATATGTTAGGTAGTCCTTTCTTTAGTAAATTAGAGAGAGGTGTGGTGACAGTAGACAAGTGGGGAATGAATCTCCCGTAAAATTGGATTAGTCCCAAAAGACTTCTAACCTGTTTCTTTGTCTTAGGGATAGTAATGTTTAAAATTTTTTTAATGTTATTATCCTTAGTGTATTGGAAACCATGACCAACACGATGACCCAAAAAAGATATTTCGCTAAAACCGATATTTGCTTTTGACGGTTTTGCCGTCAAATTATGAGAACGGAGTGTTGATAACAACGAAGCTAATCCATGGACATGATCATTCAAACAGTCACTGAAAAGGCAAATATCATCTAGATATGCAATTACATCAGTGTAGTGAGATAAGATTTGACGCATCATGCGTACGAAAGTAGCAGGAGCGTTAACAAGCCCAAAAGGCATAAAATTCCATTGGAATAGACTTTGAGGGGTAGAAAAAACCGTGAGTGGTTTAGCACGAGCCGTTAATGGGACCAGCCAATAGCCCTTTGATAAATCAAGTTTAGTGAAAAAGGTAGATTTAGCAAGTTTTGCAAGTAAATCCTACAAGAGAGGGAGTGGTTCGGCATCAAACTTGGAAACTTTATTTAAACGACGATAATCTATGCAAAGATGGATGTTATAATCCTTCTTCCTTACAATAACCATAGACGAAGAATATGGTGATGTAGAAGGTTCGATGATATTTAATCGGATCATCTCGTCTAATTCCTTCTCTACTTGAGTTTGGAAGTAAAGAGGAATTGGATAGGGCGGACACGAATAGGTGTGTCATTGTGACGGATGAAATGTATAACCCTTATCGTTTTTTCTCTTCGATACCAGCGCGAGCCCTAAATATTTTGACTCAAACTTTAAACACGTTGGATTTACAGCGTTGGCTAATTAGTATGTAAAATCAAACACGTGGAAGCAAAAGTGTCTCTGCTGCCAGGTCCGATTCATAGTCTAGCCACGCCTCCTGGTTTTGTTGTCATGCACTTAGGACGCAGATATATAGAGGCATAATCCGTCTTTCTTGTAAAAAGGGTTCACCCGCTGTCAGGATTACGTCAGCACGTCAACCAAAACACGGGAAGGGCGGCGCCTAGAGTTTTCTGTAGTTTTAGAGAGAGGTAACGGTCTGCTTATTGCGTAGAAAGAGGCGCGGATTACTCACCGAACGCAACTCTTTGATCGCGCGCACATGGACGAAAGAGACTCTCGAACACGGACATTAAAGGAGCCTTAACGCCAGCGAAGCGAAAATCAGGGGGGAAAAGACGTAATAATGGAAGTGGATTAGCAAATCGACCAGCAAACTTTATAAATTGAACGAGAGGAGTGAAAACTCCGAACGACAGATGAAAGATAGCCATTTTTAAATATAATGTCGGGACCATTTAATTATGTGTCAGTCTGCAAAATCTCGAAGTCTAGAATGGTCTAGAGCGCCAGTTTAGGAGTCCTAAATTTATCTTGATTTCCTACAGAAATTCGCAAAGGATTAAATTCTAGAGTCTTGTGTTTCGCGGTAAATATAGTTATTAGCATCTAAGTGATTTTAATCGTATGATGTTTCATTTATTTCACTGGGATCTGTGTGTATTTAAAACGTGATAAATAGACATCTAGGAAAATTATCTAGAGATAACGTAAATTTAATTACCCGTTTGCTCCCCAGTGAGAGATGCTTAAAATAATTTAAAAGCCGCTAAGCGATTTATAATCGATTAATACAGTTTAGTTCTGTATATATGTGTGTTTTTTAACTACTAGAGACTAGCGGGGAGTTTTTTAAATATATATAATTGAATACGCGAGTGGTTAAAAATAGTCTTAACTGTAAATTATTGTGCCTCAGAATATGATTCGTATTGGATTTTTTTTTATTACATGTTTTCTATTTTTTCACATAGGCTGAACATAATACCTTTGCGTCCCAGCAATTACATAGAGTCCTCCAGACTCGGTTCTTATACCACCCAGAGATTTTTTATTGACATTTAAATATAATCTTCGTGTTGTGACCCCTATGTGGTTCCACTCTCTCAATTTTCATGAGAGTAATCCAACCAAGAACATTTAAATCTTAAAGATCAATAAATTCTGTACAGATACCTGGCGAAGAACAATTGCCATAATCGATATATAATTATTACTACTCTGTTGTGGAAAAGAACAGATCATTTATTTATACTGACAGTCACGTTATTTCCACTGGATTAAACCCCCGACATGAAAATTAACTCACTGATCAGCCTTTACCATCACTCTGTGCTCATCACTCTAAAGAAGTCTCAACCACCAGCGGTGAGATCCAGGAGACCACTACATTCTCATATATACCTGTAACAGTGCCATCTCATAGAAACTTTAGATAAAACCAAAAAACACTAAGGCTTCAAATTTCAGCGACTACGGAAAATTAGCTGAACGCAAACCCCGCTAGTCTGGGGCTGGAAAAAGAAGAAAGAGACTCATATTAGTCGAGTACTTACTAGCTGTTTATGTTATTCTATGGATTGCCAGATTCAACGATCGGTAAGTGAGAAAGTGTGTGATGGCCATCGCGAGCGTGCATTTGAATGAATGAGATATAGATAACCTTCAAACTTTCTTTTACTTGGTAAATATCCATATACTTAATTTCTTGTATTTTTTTCTCTAAGTGGGGTGGTTTACATTTTCTTATTTCCCCTCCCTTAATCTGCTGAGTCAAGGGATAACTTTGAGAATACTAGGACTCTGTTTCTACACCGCACACTGAATATTGTATACTCCCCTATCAGAAAGATAAGACGATGGTCATATATCGGTCATGTCCTACGAATGCAAAACAACAGAATACCATTGCAGGCGCTCACTTGGGTTCCTGAGGGTAAGAGGGAAAAAAGGAAGACCAAAAGAAACACTCAGAAGAACAATAATAAGAGAAGGAAGAACGTTGGGCCTAAATAATGTGCAAGAGCTAAGAGGATTGGCGCCACAACGAACAACCTGGAGAGCACTGGTTTCTGCCTTATGCGCCGTGTTTGGTGGTTGAAGAATTTATTATTATTATTATTATCAGAATAAAATAATATATCTTTGGGTTAAATTGTCTCCTTCTGATAACTCTTGTCTTTGGACTGGGTTTTTGCCTATACAAGCGGGAAGGGCATATTGGGATACTACTATTCTAACACCCCCCCTCTTTTTTGTATTTTCTGTAACTATGATCTTTTTTGACTGTAACATGCTAAATGTTGTGATTTTGGTTTAAATTATAATAAACACCATAAATCTTTAATTACTGTGTTGGCCTACCCGTTACCCCATATCTGTTATATGTAGTTTGTATTCACGTGTGTGCGTTTGTATCACCAAATTGGTGTGTGTACATGAGTGTTGAGTAACTGGCAAAATGTTGTTTAGCCAGGAGAGATCCAGGAGTCTACAGATAAATAAAATTGTCATAAGATAGGCGAATCGGAGAAATTTTCACGATTCAGAGACTGTCCTTTCTCTTTTCAGCACCCTTGTGAATCAACTATCTATTTCTTAACCTTTACTTTCACAGAGCCTTCACTATCATTCTCCACTCGGACGGGACCACTATTTCTAAGACCTATCTAAAAAAAATTACGACAGTCATCGGTTAGTATAATGTCATGATAGATGACAGAAGTACGACCGCGGATGTCAGTAAGTACATCTTGATACGAATGTAAGAGAGCAGAGATCTGCCGTTGTTTTTCCGTAGAAAGATCAGTTGAAATAGATACATTCCTCCAAATTTCAGTTGAATGTAAAGGTATTACTGGAAGAGGTAAAGGTACATCAGAGAAAGATGTCTCCTCTTCCTGAATAACCGACAGAGAGGTATAATGAAGACGACAAAGCGGGGGGTCATCAGTGTCTTGAAAAACAGACTGAAGATAGTCCGGACGGGCATGAAATTCTTTCAACATATTTATGTGAAAAGTCTTGTGTTTACCATCGATGTTAACAAGGTAGTCAACATCTGATATTCTAGACACAATATTGTACGGACCTTTCCAGGCAATAAGTAGACGATTGTCTTTGCGAGGAAGCAAAGCATAAGCATCATCACCAGGAGAAAGTTGAATCAGACGTCGATATCTATTCATAAAGAGACTTGCCTTCTCTTTGGCGGACTCTGAAGAAGAAGTAGCCAACCTACATGAGTCAATGATTTTCTGTCTTAAAGTGACAACATATTCATACGAAGATTGGGTGTCATCGGAAATAACATCGGCAGTGAGTAAGTCGTGAAGTAACAACATGGGACCACGAGATTATGCCCCGAAGACGAGTTCAAAAGGTGAAAAACCTGTATTTTCATTTTGCACCTCGCGATAAGGAGCCGCGGTAGCGTAGTGGTTAGTGCACTGGCTTCCTAGCGCAGTGGTCTATGGTTCGATCCCCAGATGAGGTAGGAACATTTTTTGGCCACAAACGGCTCCTGTGTCGACCCAGCCCCAAATGGGTACCAGAGCAACTCTGGGAAAGTTAAGGCGGCCGGCGTGATGCCGACCACATCACCCCTAATGTGCAGACGGTAAAGATAATATGGGCCTAACACCATATACCCAATATGCCTCAATGGGCGTGTAACGGGTTCCTTTACCTTTTTTACTTCGTGATACGCGAACCGAGCAGCGGGTAATGCTCTGTCCCAATCCTGAGGATGATCATCGGTGATTTTACCCAGTAACTGTTTAAGTGTCATGTCCTGACGCTCAACTAAACGACATGGCGTGATATATACTACTAAGAGACCTGTCGATGTGTAGCATGTCCATTACTTGAGACATGGATTCAGATACAAATTGTGCCCCATGGTCAGATAAAATTTTCTTCGGAAAACCTAAACGAGAAAAAATCAACTATAGCGCATCTGCAACATCAGCAGATGAAACACTCTTAAGTGGTATAGCCTCGGGCCAGCGATTACACATGTCAATACATGTAAGAATGTATTTGTGTCCTCTAGCAGACGGCTGTAAATGTCTAATAATATCAATAGCCATTTTTTCAAAAGGTCGAATAGGAATGTCGACAGCTTGAATAGGAGCTCCGTGACGAGGACCACGGACTTTAACCTCTTGACATGTGGTGCAAGAATGACAATAGATTGTTACATCCCTATGAATGCTGGCCAATAAAATGAAGACAGCACCCTGGATTTAGTGCAGGAAAACCCATATAAACGGCACATTGGGAGTTGTGAGCATGTCGTAAAATACGCGCTCTCATGTTTGTGGGTACCAAAATTTGAGAACTTACGGATGAAATAGCATCTCGTACCATTCAAACTAGTACTCCATTTTAAAGTATAAAACAATATTTAAGGTTTGTTTCTTTGATGGTGCTATTATTCTGAGTTAACAGAAACAATTTATTTAGTGATGCGTCATTCTGTTTTAACTTAATAAAAGACTCTCGTGATATAGGAGAGTTACCATCATCGTTATCATTATTGTCAGTAGTTATAGTTGGTATAACATGTAATATATCCTGAGCCTGTGCTCTAGTGGTAACTGAATAAGCAGAGTGCATATGTTGCTTTTCCCAAATAGCAACCTGTTGTACAGTACAAAACTTTATTCCATGTATACGCCCGATTATTAGATCGGCGATTGGTGAAGGGAGCATACAAGAATGAATGTTACTTATAAAAATTGGTGTTTCTACATGTATGATTGCAGTTGGGAATGTCTCAACTGGGCATACAAATGTAACTTATTTAACACTTTTCCCCGTTGCACATGACGGGTGGACTAACGATTGTCTAATCCCGACGGTTGAACAACCTGTATCAAATAATATAGACACGGGGATTTTATTGACAAATTCTTTATGTAAGGTTAGAGACCCTCTTCCGTCGTGTGTAGATGCTGACATGGCAGTAGACATCGCAGGAAAGCTTGGTAAGACATGGGCGCAACTCAACGTAGTAATTGCATTGGGCTGGAACAATGTTGTGCACTCATGACAACGTTTAGCCTGCTCGAAACCTAGAAAACACGCGGATGCATTATGTACATTAACATTTGTATCCTGATCTAAATTATCTTGTATATCAAATCAATCAGAAAGTCACCAACACCAACACAGGACGATTACCAAGCTTTGAACAGATTAGAACAAATTGTGATTCTGCGCCTCAGAACAGGACACAACCGACTCCGCTGCAGCATGTATACAAAATTTAAGATTTGCAATTTAGCCATGTGTACATGTGGACAGGCAATCCAGACTGCAGAGCACATACTTCAAGACTGCCCCGAATATGATATACTCAGGCACACCTACTTTCCCAGATAAACAACACTGGAAGCAAAACTATACGGACCTCTGTATGAACTACAAAAGACAGTGAAGTGTACACAAAAAACAACCTTGCAATTATAGACAATATATTTCAAACGAATGAAAGAAGAACGCAATTAGCTTTAAACTAATGTGCCAAAATACGCTACTCGTAAAATCGACATGCATTTATTCTGGACAATTAAAATTCAACATTCAATTTTTTAAGGCACTGTGTTTTACTAGGAAAAAAAAGGTGGCAACACTGGCAACATCCGCGCAGAGCTGCAAGAATCAACGTGTAAGTTGTTGTTGTTGTTTTTTTTTTTTTGTACGCCCGCTAATACTCGAGGCGAAATCTCAGGTTATTATTTATGTCTAACCTGACATTGATTTTACGTGAGTATCCCTTTATTTCTTGTACAGAGACAGGTGTCCCTCGCCATTCAGGCAAATACTCGCCGATTTCGGAGGTACCCATTGCAGCTGGGTCGGCTCAGGAGCCGCCAGTCCCTGGTCGACGACACTCCTTCAAATGTTCTCGCCAGGTCTCGAGTTAATCCAGTCCAAATCCCGGTCGACGAAAAATCCTCAAATGCCGTCGCCCGGGTTTGATCCTGTATCACCCGGTCGCCAGAGCGGTGTTGTAACCACTACGCTAGCGCGGCTCCCGTGTAAGTTGTGAAAATTGTCATTATTTATAAACACGTACTAGGAATATATATATATCGTTGTCATCTTCAAGTACCGTGCTCACTGGCGTAGGTGATCATGACGGTTCACAATTTCTTTCGCTCGATGTTGTTTATCAATTTCGTTGTTAAAGGACAGTGTTACCATAATAGAAGGTAGAGGTGAAGGCAAACGTGCAATGGGAAGGCCGCGCTATAAGTGGGAAGATAACATCAAGAGATAGACAGGAATGAGTTTTTCAGAGCGCACCACCAAGACAAGAGGCAGAAGACGTTGGAGATCCATTACAGCCAACCTTCGTTGTGGAGATGGCAGCTGATGATGATGATGATGTTAATGGAGACCTCCATGTTGGATTTGTAATGTTATTTTTAAAACGATCTCAGTGTTTGTCGGGCGTCATTTTTATTGATGGAATGTTTACGACCGGAAATTTGACTGAATAACCTGAACGGCTCCTGTGATAAACCCTTTGTGGATGGGAAGGAGCGAAGCTCTTGACCGGGTTGGAAGGAAAGTCCTCAGGTTCCCCAGCCTCGCAATGACATTCATTGGGCCGAAGGGCTGAAAGCCCAAGTGCCGCTGGTTAAGAAAAAAAAATCTAAGCTCGAAACGGTGTTGGCGATAGGTTCATCTTTCTATCCCATGCAATTTTGTATTTTACATTTCGCACACTCACCAAAATGGATACGGTATTATGAAAATTGAAATCGTTGTTTCTTCTCTTATTTGAAATCGTTGTTTCTTCTCTTATTAAACAAGTTTGATAAACCCTCCGGAGGTAAGGGCAGCATTGGTGTAGCTGCCAGCCCTATTCAGGGCTCCATCACGCTAGCAGATAGATAATGTTAGTACCGGGTACTGTTTAGGACCTAGTGTCTATCAACCCTAATCTGGATAGCAGTCCTATTCGAGGCTATTTCATGCTAGCTGAAGGATGCTAGTAGCCCTTTTCTGGGCTTATATTTAATCAACACAGCTCTTAGGTTAACAGAGTTTACTTATTTTTGATTGGCAAATTGCTCTCGGATATACTCAACAGACTTTAGTCTATGTTGAAAGTACAATGCCTTGCTCTTAGAAGGCAAAACCTTAAACAAAGCTACATTACTACAGTATGTGCATATTTTATACATAAAAAACATGAAAAAGTGCCTGAGGAATCTTGTGAAATGCTATAAATTGTTATTTTTTTGCGGAAATGTAGGTCCAATCTTTCAAGTCTCATAAAATATAAATAAATAAAATTGCAAACTTACGCTGGTATAATTGCAATAAAATGTTCAGAATATCGGTGCACAGTAGTTTTAAACATATCTACACATTTTTATCACAGTCAGTTCAAAGATGAAATTTTTTTCTTCAAAACGACATATTTCTTTAAAAACAGGCACCCAAAATTGGTTGCAGAATTTCTCTTCAGGTGATATTTAAAAAGACAGGCTATAAAAGGTAAAGGATCCCATTACATGCCCATTAAGGCATATTGGGAATATGTTGTTCGGCCCATATTTTCTTGACCATCGGCAGACTAGGAATAATATGGTAAGCATCACACCAGCCGCCTTAACGTTCCCAGAGTTGCTGTGGTACCCAATTCATGAGGGTGGGTCGACCTTGTAGTTTTTCACAGTCTAAAAAATTCCACCTCAACTGGGGATCGAACCATGGACCAAAGAAGCCAGTGCCTAACCACTGTGCTACCACAGCAGAAAAAAACAGGCAGTTTATACGCTATATATAAAATATAGGATATTGAAGGAAAAATCTTGTGACATGCTTTAAATCATTATTTAGAATTATGTGTCTGTTGTTCCTTGTGAAATGCAGATGTGATAAAAAATAATTTAAAAAAATTGTGTTTCCTTCTCCTAAATACTTCTTCTCCAGTCCAATCTTACTTACTTACTTAGTCGTTCATCTTCTACCGTGAGGTGCAGAAGTTTGTAAGAGAGAGCGCCATACTATTCTATCGGCTGTCTTCCTCCTGGCTTGGTTCCATTCTTCTTCTTCTTCTTCGTTCGTCCTGAAAAGGACGGTGGTTGCGTTGTGTCTGTTTACGCCTAAGCTGTGATATCTGCACCTTTCGGTCAACACATCCGACTTCTGCACGGCATTTTT
This sequence comes from Oreohelix idahoensis, assembly GCA_024509875.1. Lineage (NCBI taxonomy): Eukaryota > Metazoa > Mollusca > Gastropoda > Stylommatophora > Oreohelicidae > Oreohelix > Oreohelix idahoensis. Next base: position 254,424 of record JAMPIV010017415.1, read on the forward strand.
TAGGACCGGGTTTGCCTTCCCATTTCGATCCACACTCGCTCAGCCAGACTGCACTGCTGCAGACTGTTTCCAGGACCACCACGTGGAGGTGGAGTGCGGTCTTGACCAGCTCTGGTTCGCTGGTCCTGACGCAGGCAGTCAAGCTATAGGTTGCTGACTGCGTTCTCTATTGCTGCGTCTTTGGGTCCCGGTTCCATTCTAGTTCTCGGTCCTTCAAAGATTGTCTAATGTTGTCCTCTCATTGGACTTTGGGTTGTCCTGGAGGTCCAGATCCCTGGCTTTTAGTTTCCCATGCTTGTCGTTTTAGCCGATCTTCTCCCATTCTGCAGACATAGCCAAACCATCTCAGCTGGGACTGTTCTACTTGGGTCTGCAGGGGCTGGGTTTTTAGGCCTTGTCATATCATCTGGTTGTGGACCATGTCTTTTCTTGTTACTTCAACCACCTTCCTCAGATACCTCATTTCTGAGGTTTAAACCAGTTTAATCTATGGCCATAAAATGTTCTTAATATCAATACACATTTAGTGTTAAACATATCTACATATTTGTATCATTATCCCTTCACATACGAAAGGCGTTCAGAAAGTAATGCACCACATCGTTTTTCTCAGGTGCTGTTTATTCAAAAAGCATGAAATTTAAACACAATATACATGGATATGTCATGTAAACATCGGTATTATTCAACATAATCCCCATCAACTTGTACGGCTTCATGCCAGCGCGAAACAAGTGCATGTATTCCTAGCCTGTACTAGATTTTGTCTTGATCATGTAGCCATTTCTTCGCTGCATGAATCACTCCTTCATCATCTTCAAACCTTGTCCCACGGAGTGCATCTTTAAGTGGACCAAATAGATGAAAATCAGAGGGTGCCAAATCGGGACTATAGGGTGGATGGGGTAGTACAGTCCAACCCAATTTGGTGATTGCTTCCCGTGTTGCCAGACTTGTGTGAGGGCGCGCATTGTCGTGAAGGATAAGCAGGTCTGTTGGATTCTTGTGCGGCCGAACTCTGCGAAAACGTTGATTGAGTTTTTTCAATGTCTTAATGTAAGCTTGCGAATTGATTGTCTCTCCTCTTAGCATAACGTCTACAAGAATCACACCTTCAATGTCCCAAAAGACTGTGATCATGACCTTTCCAGATGAAGGAATGTTCTTGAATTTCTTTCTTCGTGGTGATTGCAGATGATGCCATTCCATTGACTGTCTTTTTGTCTCAGGTTCAAAATAATGTGCCCAGGATTCGTCACCTGTAACGATCTTAGCCAAAAAGTTTTCCCCATCAGCATTGAAACGCTCCAACAATTCAGAAGAAATTGCTTTCCTTTGCAATCGGTGGTCATTTGTGAGGCTTCGAGGAACCCATCTTGCGCAAACCTTAGAAAATCCGAGAGTTTTATAATTGCATTTGTACTACCAATGCTGACTGACAGCTGTATGGCCAATTGTTGAGTAGTGATTGGCCTATCTGTAAGAATAATGCCCTCAGCGCATTTCAACATTTCTGCTTTGGTGGCTGTGGCAGGACGTCCACAGCGCTGCCGATCAAGCAGCTCCGTATCTCCACTTCCTGATTCTTTGATTCTCTGAACCCAGCGACTGACTGTACTCCTGTCGACTGCAAAACTTCCATACACTTCACGTAGACGGTTGTGAATGTTCAAAACAGTTTTCTTAATCTTCTCTGCAACGAGAAATTCTATCACAATTCGCTGTTTATAACGCAAGTTGCTAACACGCTCCATTTCACCGGTTTAGGACAGCCGTATTATTTGGCCGGTCGCGGTGCAATTTAGTGCACACAATTGGCACATGCCATATTTGAAGTGTGCAAAATTTCATGCTTCTATCTTCATTATTAGCTGAGAAAAACGATGTAATGCATTACTTTATGAACGCCCCTCGTATATCATTTTGTTTAAAGAGAATCCCATATTTTTATAAAAATGGTCACCTAAATTGGGTGCATGTTTTTTTTTCTAAATGTTGTGTTGAAAACAGGCAGTGCAAATATAGAACCTACGTTGAATCAATAGTTGCATGTGCTATCAATAACAATAAAGGAAAAGGGCTTAGAAATCTTTTGAACTACTTTTAAACTATTATGTTATGTGTAATAAAATGTCTGTGTCTTGCGAAATGTAGACATGATTGAAAACGACCATTAAAAAAACGATTAATTAAATGTACATTCATTTTAAAACATGTCAACCCTTTTTTGTCACAATCACTTCATAGATATAATTTTTTTTTTCTTTAATCACATATTTCTGTAAAAACCAAAGATGAAACTACTGTTACTAATAATTATATATATATATATATATATATATATATATATATATATATATATATATATATATATATATATATATATATATATATATATATATATATATATATATATATATATATTATAAAGAAACAAAATAACAATACCAGCACAATACAACACAAAAACCCACATCCGCCAGATACACCCCAACACACACACGAGTCATCACCCCCGCCAGCAAAAGTCAATACCCTCTCCCTTTAAAAAACCCATTAGTAACCTACGCCGCCGTTATATATTTTTATATTTTCCGCTATTATCGATTTTTATATTTTTTATATATATTTGTTCTGGGCAAAAGCTGTAACAACAAATCTGTGATATTAAATACAGTATATACTTCTATTAAAAAACCTTGACCTTTGTTATCTACGTTGTAAAATATTGTATGTATATATGTTGTATAAATAACGAAACAACACACTGCTAAGTCATACACAATACAACCACACTAAAACCCACACCCACCAGCTACACCCCCAAAACACACACACAGGAGTCGGCACCCCCGCCAGCCAAAGGTAATACCTTCTCCCTTAAAAAAAACCCCCACCGATCAGCTAACACCAGTAGTTAACTACAACCTACTTATCTCTCCTTAATTACCTACTAACACATACCGCCATTATCGATCTAATATTTTTCCTTATATAAATGACACGCCCCTGCAGACTATATAAAAGTCCGCGCCACCTGCAGAATCGATCGGAGTATTTTCCTATATAAAAGTCAGCGCCACCTGCAGAAATGATAACTGTAGCGTGCATGACAATTGACACACTACTTACCAGAGCAACTCTGGGAAGGTTAAGGCGGCCCGCGTGATGCTCACCACATCACCCTTAGTGTGCCGACGGTCAAGAAAATATGGTGTGGCGACAGGGTAGAAGAAAGGATAGACAGAAGAATTAAAAGAGAGTACCAATCTCTTCCACAGTGTCTTTTGGCTCGCTGTAAGTGATAGTCCGACACTTGTAAGAAGAAATGTATCAGGAGACTGAAATTTAAACTCTTCTCAGTTAAGCAAAGAAGCAAATCCCATCAAGGATCCTGAGAGTATGTTAGGTCTTCAGCCACACTTCCCCTGAGGTACTGATATGGCTCAAGAGACCCCCAGCTGGTAATTAAGATAATGATTCACATAAACAGTTAACTACCAAGCAATACAAAACATATAGTGAAAAGAAAGAAACAACAGTGAAATTCGTTTCTATGAATTTATATATATTAGACCAAGTTAAATTGGTTACAGATAAACGAAAGAGAAAAATACAAATATTTATACATATGGTTATATGTATACAGCACTGGGTAAATGGAGATAAAAATAGTCTACACAAAAGTTCTGTTTATATTAGGGTACCCTTTCACGATGGCTGAGGTTTATGTCCTAATTTTAATCATTGACTGGTATGACCTAAGATCGATTAGTGTTTGGTCCGTTTTAAAAGTGCACTTATCCTGAATATTGTGGCTGCTGTATGACGTCACACTGTCACTGCAAGTTTTCTTCCCCCGGCCAAGTTGCTGGAATAACGTATCACGTACTGCAAGGTTTTACTACACGACTGCGAGTTTCACCTGCCTTCGTCAACACCAGGAAGCCGCATTGATTCCAAGATTGAATTTGGCTCAAAAACGGCATATACTATATATAGCTAATTCTTTGGTCTTTTGGTCTGACAATATGCTTAGAAGTTTCTGCCGGGGCTTGCAAAATGTGAGTACAATATACACGTTCTATACCCCATATATACAGCTAACAGCGGTCATTCACCTCAGCCAAGTCAGGAAATTCCTACCCTACTGATAACAGGTGAATGTTCTGAAATTGAACTATGCCGGGGAAATCCTGAATATCTGGGGCAGTGGCCTGAGCTCCTCCGGGTCACTTGGAAATCCCAGGCTTATCTGGGTCATTGTCCTCTCAGGTGAATAACAAGCGACATATTCTGGAAAATTCCGAGGGAGGTCATTGCCCGATCAGGCATTCAGAAAGGTAGAGAGCAGAGAAAGACAGAAGATTGTCGGACGAATAATTTCGCGACAATAGCCCCCTGTGAAAGTTTATCGTAAGGTGAACTAGTTTCGACTGACATCTTCTTCTCGATCCTTCTCTGTCCTAGTTTGATTTCCCTCACCATCCTGGAAGATTTTAGGGAGGTTAGCATTATTGGGTCGCTGATGACTTGCCTGCTCTTCCCCACCGCATGGGTGACGGCTGAGAAAGTCTGCTCCGACATTGAGTTTCCCAGGTATATATTCAACCTTGAAGTTATATGGTTGCATTAACATTGACCACCTCATGAGCCTTGAATTCAGGTTTTTGGAAGCTGCTAAGAACATTAATGGTTGATGGTCGCATTGAACGGTGAAGGGCTTTCCATATAAGTATGGTTGATATTTCTGAATCCCCCATACCAAAGCTAGGCATTCCCGTTCAATAGTGGAGTAATTTCTTTCAGCAGCATTCAACTTTCGGCTAGCAAAAGCTATGGGGAATAATGTAGACGCATTGTCTTCCCCAGTTTGTAGCAAGGTGGTTCCAATCCCAATCTGACTAGCATCGGTGCGTAGTATGAATGATCGGCTTAAGTTTGGTAGGTGCAGAATAGGTTTCTCTGTGAGTTTTTCCTTGAGGGTACTATATGCAGTCTCACACTCAGCGGTCCAGATCACCTTTTCTGGAGTATTCTTTTTCGTAAGGTTTGTCAGTGGGGCGCTTATAGTGTTGAAATCCTTAACGTAGCGTTGGTAAAATCCACATAATGCGACGAACGATCTGACATCCTTTTTAGTAATAGGGCGAGGTGCATTGCGCAGTTTGTCTACATTACGTTCCTCTGGGAACATGTATCCTTGTGAAATGGTGTGGCCGAGAAACCCCAGTTGGTCAAAACCTATCTGGCATTTAGTTGGGCGAGCGATTAAACCTGTCTCCTTAAGCCTTCGGAGTAGCATCTCTATTGCCTTCAGGTGTTCCTCAAAGGTGTCAGTGGCGATGAGGATATCGTCCATGAAGTTTGTAATAGCAGGGTTATGAAGGGGTGCGAGAAGTTTTCTCATCATTCTCGTGAATGTGCTAGGCGCATTATGTAATCCGAATGGGAGGACATTAAATTCAAAGTGTCCTTCCGGGGTGCTGAATGCCAGTAGTGGTCAAATCTCTTTCTTCACAGGAATTTGATAGTAACCCTTGCTAAGGTCGATCTTAGAGAAATACCGAGCTGTATTTAGCTTAGCGAACAGTGAGTTTTGATCTGGCAGAGGTTCAGCCTGGTACTCCGACACTGCATTCAGTCTCCTATAGTCAATACACAATCTATGCTCTCCGGTAGGCTTTCGAAGGAGCACAACACTAGCACTATAGGGTGATTCGGATGGAGAAATAATGCCTGCACTGAGCAATTTCTCTATTTCTTCTCTCAATGCATCCGCCTTGGCATAGGGTATAGGGTAATTTTTCACACGGACTGGCATTGCATCTGTCAACTTCATATCAAACTCTACCAAACTGGTTAGGCCTGGCCTGTCCGTGAGAACTTCTGCATACTTTTCCAACATGGTTTGTTCCTGCTCCTGCTGTTCCAGGGTTAGAGTGGAACTTATTTGCACATCGGCCTGAGTCTCACTCAAGGACATAGGGTATTCGACTGCTACACTGGGTTCATCCTCTACTTCACTGGCTACTGCAAGGGCCATCAAATGAGCTGGCTCTACTGATGCGCGTTCGTTGTACTTTTTCAGCAGATTGATGTGGTAAATTTTTTTTTACCCTGAATTGCTATCTTGTAGTTGGTGCGGGAGATTTTCTCGACAACAGCATAGGGTCCTCTCCAACCAATCTGAAGTTTATTATGGCTGCTTGGCAAGAGCAATAAAACTTTATCCCCAATGTTCAGTTCTCGGTCCTTAGCTGTCCTGTTATAATATTGCGCATGTTTCTGACGGGCTTTGCGCAAATTTGCAGTGGCCAACTTCCAACCTGTTTGGAGGCGTTGCTTCAATTCCTCAACATAATGTGACGCGGTAATGACTGTGTCATCCGCTTTATCGTCTGTACAGGATCTCAGAAGTGCTTCTAGAGGACCTTTTATTGGGCGCCCAAACAGCAGTGTTGCTGGTGGAATTCCTGTCGAGTGATGAGGTACCTCTCGGTAGGCGAACAGTGCTGCTGGCAAGTAGGAATCCCATGAACTTGGGTTCTCCTGCTCCAGTTTTCGCAGTATGGAAATTAAGGTTCCATTGAACCGTTCTACTTGGCCGTTGCTCTGGGGGTGATATGGAGAGGTATGAATGTGTCGCGTTTGGAAAATCCGAAACACGTCTTCCATTAATTTCCCCCGAAATTGTGATCCATTATCCGTCAGGATCTGAAGAGGGAACCCCAACCTCGTAAATATAGTAAGGAGGGCTTCCGCTACATGAGTTGAGTCGCACGAAGGCATTGCGACTGCTTCTGCCCACATGGAGCATGTGTCGACCAACGTCAAGATGTAGCTATTCTTTTTCTTTGTCCTAATCAGAGGCCCAACAATTTCGACTGCCACCCTTTCGAACGGGGTACCTGTTACAGGCATTTCTCCTAAGGTTACAGGAGCTACCCAGTGCTTAGGAGCCACCTTTTGGCACTGTGCGCATGACTGTACATACCGCTTGATGTCTGCGTTCATCCCTGGCCAATAGTAGTGGCAAGAAATGCGCTGCATGGTTGCTCCAATTCCCATGTGTCCGCTGAAGGGTAAGGCATGGCCCATTTCTAATATTTGGGTCCTATAGGATGAGGGGACAATCAGCTGTGAGTGTTCGCTCGCTCCTTTGCCTGCTCTGCGGTACAACAGACCATTCTTCTTATAAATCTCTCCCTTGAGAGGCGGGGTATGAGACTTAGGAAGTTTTTTTAAAACAAGGCGACAAAGTGCTATCCGCTGTTTGTGCCTTCTTCAACTCTTCTGGGAAGATGTTGGTAGGAGTTCCAGACTCAGGGGTCTGCCTGCATTGATCCCTGGTCTGTACGGCCGCAAATGACAGAGGCCGGGCTGGTTCTCCTAGGAACACATATCTACAGCCCAAAATCAGGGGGTAGATGGGATCCTTTAGAACAGCGGCTCTGATTTCTCCAGTCACATACCGCGATTGAACCTGAATCTTGCACACTGGTAGAATCATGGGCGCACCAGATTTGGTGGGTCCTTGTATTTCAATCGTCTCCTCTGTAATTTGGTCAGAATTAACAAGAGAAGCTGCGACGATTGCATCATAAGATAATCCAGTGTCATACAAACAAAGAGCTCTCTCCCCATTAACCATAACAGATTCAATGACAGCTGGTCGCTTCGAAGAATCTATGTCATCCTTTGAGGTCTCAGGGCTGTCAGATCTGGTTGTTATGCAAGCTGCATTCATGGGGAGGGGTCGGCACTTACAATCACGAGAACTATGTTTAGGCGACCGACAGTGTTGGCACACATCCCTCTCTGTGTTTGCTGTATAGGAAGTTTTCCTTTCCGTGTTCTTCTGGGTTTGTCCATTGTTGGTTCTGTGTTGGGCCGTTTCTTCTAGTGGTTAAGAACTTCATAACGCGAATGGTTGCAAGGAACAAAATGTCAGAAAATGTTCTTCAAAACGAACTCCAACAAGTAGTTTAACTGGTCACTTACTGGCAGCACACAAGTCTGTGATGAATGTACATATATTTTATTCAACGTGATACATACGGAATGGACCCCACAAGACGATCATGGTTACAGATTACAGATGCGAATGTCATACTTTAAAGTTGCTGATCATACTCTTAAATTCTTGGAGATTCTTCAAGAATCACGTCCTCTTCTATACAAGTGAGCTGAGGATCATTTCTGTTCTCCGCTAATATACATTTACAATGAAGTCCGTTGACCTTCTTCCAAGGACGTCTATCGTAGTAAACGGATTCATGTTCAAGGATCAATCTTTGATATCATATCCGCAAAAATTCCCAGACTTCCTTCATATAATACTTATGTAGCATATATATAATGTAGACAAAGTCATACGCGGCAATACAATCAGGTTAGAGTCTTTTGTTGACTAACCTCTCCCAAAATCCATGCCATGACTTTGGCATTGGCGAAAACGGCATATTAAAATATGTGAAGCATATAAAATCAATTAACTTCGTTTCCTCGTAGGTATTCCCCCTCTACGGTAATTCAAACAAGGCAATCGACTCCGTTAGTCCATTCTAGGAATGACATACTACGATGGATCCCCGCTAGACCATAACTAGGAGCGGCCTGATACTTCAATTAAAATTCGATAAACATTCAATGTGAAATGGGGCGACACTTACGTGATACTTCCACTATTGGCTTCGACATGAAGACCAATATATATATATAGAAATAATGGCTTCCACTAACTTGCCACGAATACAAGAAATATTCCACGGACAACAACATGGTCCGTACTGCCCCATACAAAACATGACGTCACAATCCCTTAAACTAGGTTACCCGTGCGTCCAAAGCAACTCACACTGCATTGTGCACGTCAGTGCGTGAATCAATCGAACGCACAAATAATATAACTATATAAAGACTGGTGCATACATTTGGCAGGACCGAAGACTACCCCCTTAGGTAATAAATGTACGTAACAGCTCCCTTATTACCTCCCCTTAAAAAAATTAATTCTATTAATTTTTTTGAACTTAGTACCCGAGAGATGTGAATCAAAACTACAACAAGATATGAAATGCATAAAGTTATATCATATTAAGAAAAGAATATTAAACGAAATCAATATAACTAAATGATAGTATGCATTAAAGCACACATCCACAATCGACCTACTTTGGAACGATGTGGTAATATTCGAAGTAAAAACAAGTTTGAAAATGAAAAAATGAAAAAACCATAAAGAAAAAGATGATAATAAAATTCAACTAAGTTTTCAAAAAAAATTTGAAACATATGATTTCAAAAATGAAAATGAACAGCAACACTGATGATGATCAATGACAAGAGAATCAATAAAACAGAAAAATTGAAAATACAATGTGCAAAAATGAAGCAATGCAAAATTAAACACTTTAAGAATCAACACACTTAATGTTTTCTAACACTAGTACGGTTGACTAGTGATCTAACAGTGAGATATCATAACTAAGACCCGTGAATGCAGGTATTACCTGACAACTAAGAAAGTTAGTTTGTGTGTGATCCATAATCAATTAAATAGATTAAATTGAATTATTCTAATTTATATATTTCTTAATTACTAACAAATAACCAGTTACTAATATTTTCTAAGTAATTCCAATATCACTATCAATATGTCAATGTTCAGTTACAACTAGTTAGTAATCGACGAGACGATGTTCTCAATGTTCCATACACGATAAAATATATTCTCGAACACGATATGTAATGTAATATGTTCCATAGGAATAACAAATGTATATTTGTCGCTCTTAACAATGTTTCCATACTAATAAAAAGTTACTGTAGTACGAATGTTCCCGTTCTAATAAAACGTTACTCTAGTATCAATGTTCACGTACTAATAAAATGTTACCACACAAGAAGTAATGTTATATTCTATAAGTAAGTATATCATGAAAGTTATACTTATACGAATATTTCAGTTATATAAACAGTCTTTATAGATGTACACTCATTGATAAGGTACAAAGTTATTCATGTTATCGGTGAGGATGTTTCAACATCTGGAAGTGGTTTAGTTTCGACAAGTTCGCTTGGGCATCTCGACAAACAGTCTGCGAACACATTCTTCACTCCAGGAATAGCTCGTATTTCAAAATTGAATGGTTGAAGCGCTATAGCGTAACGCGCTGACTTCGATGATTTAACGTTTTTTGTGTTCAGTGCGGTAAGAGCTTTTTGGTCAGATTCCACCACAAAGTGTGAGCCGAGAAGGTAACGTTCCAGTTTTGTGATTGCCCACACTAATGCGAGGAACTCTTTATCGAGAACGGAGTATTTGAGTTCGCTCTCCGTAAGTTTTCTGGACACGTACATCACCGGAAATAAGGTGCCGTTATATTCCTGCATCAAAACTGCAGCAATAGCGTAAGAAGACGCATCACTGCGAAGAATGAAAGTGAGATTTTTGTTAGGCAACCTCAAAAAAGGTTCATTTGAAAAAAATTGTTTTATATAGTCTAACGCCGTTTGGTGATCCTGCGACCACTTTATTACATTAGATGTGCCTTTTTTCAGTAGAGACGAAAAAGGTGCAGTTATAGTAGACAAATGAGGGATGAATTTTGAATAGAACTGTATTAGTCCTAAAAGAGATCTAACTTGTTTTTTTGTCTTAGGTGCCGAGATGTTTAAAATTTTAGAGACGTTACTGTCTTCTGTATACATGAAACCATGACCTATGCGGTGACCCAGAAAGGAGATGTCATGAAAACCGACAAAAGCCTTTGAAGGTTTCGCTGTTAAGTTATAATCCCGTAAGGTAGAAAGTAAAGCTTTTAATCCATGAATATGTTCATCCCAAGAGTCACTGAAAAGACAGATGTCATCTATATAAGTAATGACATCGGGACGATGAGACAATATGCGGCGCATCATGCGTACAAAGGTAGCTGGCGCATTCATTAATCCGAATGGCATAAAATTCCATTGAAAAAGACCCCTTGGCGTCCAGAAAGCGGTGAATGGCTTTGCTTTAGGAGTGAGTGGCACTTGCCAATAGCCCTTTGAAAGTTCAAATTTCGAAAAGAATGTGGCATGAGATAATTTCTCCAATAAGTCGTCTAAAAGAGGTAACGGTTCCGCATCGAATTTTGTAACTTTGTTTAATTTCCTGTAATCTACGCAAAGACGTATATTGTTGTCCTTCTTCCTAATGATTACCATAGAAGAAGAATATGGTGATGAAGATGGTTCAATTATATTTAATTGAAGCATCTCATCCAATTCCTTATCAACCTTATCACGAAAGTGTAAAGGGATAGGATATGGGCGAACTCGAATAGGCGTATCGTCAGTCAGAATAATGTCATGTTGGATGACTGACGTATGACCTGGGATGTCAGTGAGGACATCCTCAAACGAGTGTAGAATATTAGAGACTTGCTGACGTTGATCAGCCGAAAGAGTAGATGAGATTGTAACATCATTCCATTTCTCAGTGGAATGGAGTGGTACAACTGGTATTGGTAGTTATACATCATCGAAAGAAGATTCTTCTTCTTGGATGACTGACAAACTAGAATAGTGTTGAATAGGAGGTGTAGGATCGTCAGTTGCCTGAAACACTGACTGTAGATAATCAGGACGTGAGTCTTCGTCACCAGGAATAAGGTGGCGAAGACGTCTATACTTGTTTGCAAATAGACGAGCTTTTTCTTTGGCTTGTTCGGATGATGCAGTAGCTAGTCTACAAGCATCTATGATTCTCTTTCTCAGAGAGATCACATACTCATAAGAGGATTGAGTTTCCTCTTCAATATTCTCGTCAACCAATAAGTCGTGGATTAACGACATCGGACCGCGTGGTTGCATGCCAAAAACTAGCTGGAATGGAGAAAACCCCGTGGCTTGATTTTGTACATCGCGATACGCGAATAGAGCAGCGGGTATGACCCGATCCCAGTCTTGGGGATGGTCTTGGGTCATCTTACCCAACAACTGCTTGAGTGTCCTATTGAGACGCTCAATTAACCCATTTGACATCGGATGATAAATAGAACTAAGAGATCTGTCTATACCTAATGTCTTCATAACTTGAGACATGGATTCAGAAATGAACTGAACCCCATGATCCGACAAGATTTTCCGTGGAAAACCAATGCGTGAGAAGATTAACATCAATGCCTCTGCTACACTGGCAGATGAAGTGTTCTTGAGAGGGATGGCCTCAGGCCAACGAGTGCACATATCAATGCACGTAAGAATATGCGTATGCCCTCTAGCAGATGGAAGCATCGGACCAATAATGTCTATAGCCATTTTATCAAATGGTCTAATCGGAATGTCCGCAGCTTGAATAGGAGCCGCATGAAATGGACCCCGTACCTTAACTTCCTGACATATCAAACAGGACCGACAATAGAGAGTGATGTTCGTATGGACGCCTGGCCAGTAGAATGCCGAAAGCACTCTGGATTTGGTACGCGAAAAACCCATATGGCCCGCACATTGCGAGTCATGCGCATGTCGTAATATACGAGATCTCATAGAGGATGGGACTAAGATCTGATAACATAAGGATGAATCCTTTTCCCGTATTACTCTAACCAAAATCCCATTTTTAAGTATAAAGTCATGTCTAGATTTTGCAAGTTTGTTGCTGGTATTCCTTTTGTTCACATACTGAAAAAATTTTTTTAATGAATCATCATTCTTTTGCAATGTTGCAAACAACTCCCGTGAAATAGGAGCATCATCATCACAAGTGGTATGAACTGTAGGTTCAATAGGTGTATCATGCGACCTATTAGTAGCTTGCGCTCTAGTCACTACTGCATTTGCAGTTTGAATATGTCGCTCTTCCCATTCAGCAATTTGCTGTGGTGTGCACTCTTTAATACCATGTATGCGACCAAGTATTAAATCACAAATTGGATTCGGAAGGAGACATGCCTGGATCTTTCCTGAAAAAAATGGTGTATTAAGGTCAATAATAGCAGTGGGAAATGTTTCAACGGTGCCACCAAAAGTCACACACTTGACAACCCTGCCCGTGGCACAACTTGGGTTGATTAGCGAAGTCCGGACGCCCACAGTGCTACAACCTGAGTCAAATAGGAGAGAGCATGAAATGTTGTTGACAAATCCCTTGTTAAACTTAAGAGAGCCCTGTCCCTGGTGTACTGACGTAGCAGTGGCTGTGCAGACTACAGGCAGGCTAGGCAAGGTATGTCCGCAACGCAGCGTCGTGATCGCCTTAGGCTGGAAAAGAGTCGAGCATTCTGGACAGTCTTTCACCTGGGTACAATCAAGAGAACAAGACATAGCATTGTGAGTTTCAGCTACTTTACCCTGTTCAATGTTAGCCTGTGTATCACTTAAAGCGACATTAGAATGTCTACCCGTATTACTCGACGATCTATCTCTCCGACGCGATCGATTTTGATTATTTGCATTAAAATTGCCAAAATTGTCGTTTCTGCTTGAGTTAAAATTTGGATGAGTCCGATAATTTGTATAATTAAAGTTATGATGTTCTTTAAAATTTTTATTCCAAGAACCTTGTCTGTTTTGCGGACCCTGAGATCTTGATCTCCAGTTTTGTTTATTATAATGTCCTTGATTATTTTTAAAATTATTGTTACCAAAATCTCGCGATCTGTGAGCTTGGTTCCAAGAAACATTAAATGAAGCAGAGAGACCTTCATACGACTTTTCAATTTTGGATAATTCAATCCATCTTTCTAGGGTTAGTCGTATTTGTGACAGAAAATCACTGAAATTTCTGCTTGATTGCGGTAGTAATGTACGAAATCTTAATCGGTATTCATCTTCTGTCATTTGAAATTTCTTCAGAAGTGCGGCTCTAAGAGCATTATAATCATTCTTGTCATTAATACTGGTCGTATGATAAACTGCTAAAGCATCCCCAGTAAGTAACCTGGATAAATATGTGCAATACAGTATTTTATGCACGTTATAAGACCTACAAGTGGCCTCAAATCTATCTAGGAAAAATATTACGTCATCCGACGGGGGGTTAAATTTAGGTAATTTAAGGTGAATTTCCTTAAAATGATCATGTCTGGATGAAGTTTGGCTTTCAAAAGTTCTATGAGAATTAGCTTCCTGAGTTAACCTAAGTCTCTCATATTCTGACTCTGCTAATTTCAGTTCATGCTGTCGTTTTTTATCCATCTCAAGCTGAAGTCGTTTTGTGTTTTGTTCAGCTATTAATCTTCTTTCTTCCATTTCTTTTTGTTTAACTTCCATTTCTTTTTCAGCTATTAATCTTCTTTCTTCCATTTCCTTTTGTTTATTTTCCATTTCAATTTTAAGTCTTTCTTCAGCCTCCCTTTGCTTCTGTTCTGCCTCTCGCTGAAATCGTTTCTCTTCTAATTCAGCGGCTAATCTCATTTTTTTCTCATTCTCCTCAGATTCAATCCGTTTTTGATCTGCCTCAAATTGAAGTTTTTCTAGTCTTAAAGTTTCTAACTTTCTCTGTTCGGCTTCTATTTCTTGAGCTTTCCTATATTCTGCAAGTGCAAATGCTTTTGCTTCATCAGGAGCCATCTGAAGAGCTTTTGCTTGCTTAATGAAATAATCTAGTGAATACATTATGCTTTATAAGTAGTCACAATACTCTTGATTTATAAAATGATAATTAATCAATGTAAATTAATTAACCTTGTTACTATAACAAGTGTTCTTCGTTCCTGTCCTAGAACGGTATCTTTTGTTATCATATAATTATGAAATATGTTAATAATCAATACAGTAATTTATGTAATGAAATGTAATGAAGTCAACAACGTGAAAGACAATAGAAACATTACCGACAAGACACGATAATCAAAGACGAGTGGACACAATCGTAGAAATCAACAAAATTAGAAATGTATAACTAAAAAAGAATATCGTAAAAATTTACGATGACAACTACGATCAGATATTCAACAAGACAATTGACAATACAGTGTAAAAACATAGGTTTTGTAAAAAACTGAACGACAGGAAAGGTGAGACGGACGCATAATACAAACAAAATTCATCATAAAACTAAATACGAGTAAAAATAACTACCAAAAACAACAAGTAAACGTGACGAAACAGCTAAACAGATACTATTATAAGGAACAATTAGCGATCGGAACTTTGGCAAGGTTTCTAGCCTTCAACCGGAATTATCGCTCAATTGAAACTTACAAGTTGAGCCCTACAGAACGTCTGACGAAGAGCCCGAATAGGCTTCGAGATGGATCTCGTTCTTCAGATCAACCTCCCTACCTCCCACGACGAATGTACAACATATAACATATAACATGGAAAATGTAAAGGTGGACATAAGTAAAGAAGGCACAGCTAAAAGTAATAAAATGTACAACGAAAGCACGTTATACTCATCTCGCGTGTGCCGGGAAAAAAACAATGTGCCTCGTCTCCGTGGATGTACGTCTGAAAAATACTTCGATCTGCGTATATAATAACAGCTCGCACGTAATAATGACGAACAGGTGATCCCACGGTAGTCAATCACTATAAAACTTGACGTGGAGGTTGATTGATGACTGTTAAACTCTGTCGTTGTTGTTAACTCATACTGGCTACTAGTTGTTGAATCACGCTTTATTTGTTAAATGACGTGAATGTCCACCAGTTGATAAATGTAGATGTTGGGACTGGTGTAGTAAAGTGTAACGATTGTCAACTCATTAAACCCAGCACAGTTTTGGTCATACAGGTCATCTTGTCCTGGAACGTGATGAGGCTCCGACAAGAATGTGAGTGTAGACAATGAGTGTGTATCTGAATGTCAGTACGCGAATGGTAGAATGATTCGATAGAGTTGACAGGTTGGTAGTACATCACTCATACTCATACTGTTCGAATTCAAGAAGTACTGGAACTACGGTGGTCTTTTTATAACATTTAATGAGACGCACACTTGGACAGTACGTGTATGGTTACAGGAACAAATGTCGACATAGACAGCATAATGTTGATCACAGGAATATCATCTTAAGTTAGCATTCATGCTTGGCAAATATCATAATGGAGCATTCGTAAATAAGCATTCAGAGTTCCATCATGTAAATCATCTGGCTTTACTGACTGGGCACGTCAGACCATAACCAATATATAGGAAGGCTCCTAGACCTAACCTCGTCTAGCGAATATCCCTTCACGTAAAGTTCAATATATACTGAAGCACATTAAAAACGCACCACTATTATATATACTGATGCCGAGAAGCTGGCAAAAAAAAGTGTGGGAATGGATTTTCCCCGTGTTTGCCATGAGGTAGAGAGCGAATGGCTGCTGGAATGGAAAGTGCAAGATTCAACCCATGGGTGTGTGTACAGACTACATGAAAACGATGAAAGTTACACGTGCAACACGATTATCAACAGCTATGACCCTGAAAATGTGTACGCGTTGTGGCAGTATACTCGGTATAAAAAGGCCGTTGAGACAAAACACCCAGTACATGTGCTTGAAATGCTACGACTATCTGAAAACGACCGCCAACGAGCCATTGGTATGTTGGAGACCGAAATGAGCTCGCGGGCCATTGCCAGAAGGATGAATTGCCACCACAGCACTATTGTACGTCTCAATGAACGTTACGGAACCACTGGCAGTGCCCGGGATAGACTTCGGAGTGGCCAACCACGAGTTACTACCCCTGCGCAAGATCGTCATATTGTGCTGAGTCACCTAAGGAATTGACTCTCCCGGCAAGTCAAACAGCAAGAGCAATAGTGGGTAGACATGGGCAAGTCTCTCGAATGAC
This sequence comes from Oreohelix idahoensis, assembly GCA_024509875.1. Lineage (NCBI taxonomy): Eukaryota > Metazoa > Mollusca > Gastropoda > Stylommatophora > Oreohelicidae > Oreohelix > Oreohelix idahoensis. The sequence continues at coordinate 271,207 of JAMPIV010017415.1, forward strand.
AGTCATACGACGACTCAGAGATACAGGCCTTACTGCAAGACGACCTTATGTTGGGCCAAACTTGACTCACAGACATCGTTAGCAGCGCCTGCAATGGGCAGAGCAACATATCAGATGGACTATACTGCAGTGGAATGCTGTCCTATTCACAGACGAGAACAGATTCAACATATCCTTTGCAGATGGACGTATGCGGATTTAGCGACGGTGTGAAGAGCGCTTTGCAGATTGCTGTGTCAACCGATTTCGAGGTGGCAGTATTCACATTTGGGGATGATTCAGTTTTCACCATCGCTTGCCTCTTCACGTCTTCCGTGGAAATGTTAATGCTGTGACATATCGAGATGAGGTTCTGGATGCACTGGTTGCTCCTGCGTTCACAATTTATCCAGACTTGCAGCTTCTCCAGCAGGATAACGCACGTGCATTTTTTTGTATTTTTGGTTTTCTCCCTTGCCTGCACAGAATGCAATGAATTTCATAACAATCAAATGTACAAATTAATGACCAGCATGGATTCATAGGAAAATGAATAAAGATTTCAAATATGTAAACTTGTACACACTTATATTTACATTTCACACTCTGCTCCTGGATTATACAGGTGGTGCGTTTTTAATGTGCTTCAGTATATATATTTTCCATAAAGATATAGGAATCCCAGACATGGATTCTCACATGTAGCAGTGATCTCTTGGTTCATCGAGCGATAGTACAGGCATCCCTTTTTCTCACTCGATAAATACAAAGTATATGAATTTCAACATGGCTGTGCTTCTCTCGTGAGCTTCACTCACTATTGGATACAGACCAAAATTGGTCATTCGTTAAATGTCCTCATTTCTTCATAGCTTCTCTCATAGAGGTAATTGAATAATATCATACAATCTAGTGCGGATACATAGGAATGTCATCTTCCTTTGAATAAATATTCTTTTCAAAAGTACCACGGTGCATCTGCTTATCGACAACGATGGCGAAGCCCAAGTTCATAATAAATTGTGGTTTTACCTTTCTATGCGAAATATAACTTTGCCATTCCTTGGCAAAAGAGAATAAACACTGGGGTAAAGTACATACAACATGTCTAAATGACTATCACTTTTCCCCATTTACTTATAGATCACTTTTTCGGCGATAGGCCGGCTACAACAAAATTCGACAGGATGACAGCCATGAATCACACCCCCTGCTAGCGATACTTCCGCTGCATAGCCTTTGACCTTTTCTAGCGACAACCAACATAGTTCGACTTAGAAAGGTAAAGATATCCATATATAAGACAGACTCGTCCTACTCATACAAACACTACGTATAAATTCAGGCCATAGATATACTGAAGCAAGAACAATCTATTCCTACCCAGCCAAAGAATAAATCGCAGTAGGCCTAGACTCGTCCGCGGAGTCCGATCGAAGATGATGGAACTACTTTCAAGGGAAGTAACTCAAAAATGACTTCTCCTTAAGCACTTAAAAAAGGAAATACTTTGTTTACAAAATATTTGCGAACATAATAAGTATATAAATGTATTATATTGCAAGATAGTAAAAATTGCACTTTACCTGCACAGTGACCATATTGAGAAGTAAACTACTGAGACCAGACGTTCCTTGGGGTCTGTTACGACACACAAATACATCAACAGTACAACTCTACAGTGATGTCAGCGTGACCTGTCCTGTCGACAGTATGCAGTAACTAGGTCAGCGTTTGTTGACATTTGGTTCGTTGGACATTTGCCATACAACTGACAGTGTTACACAGCAAGCTTGGTTGAAACATAGAACATTACACATCAGGACTGGAGAATATTTGACAGTGTTTGCGAAAGGAAGTGTTATTGAACTGAGAAGTCCTACATCGATTGTTATCATTCACATCAACGATGGAGCTTCTATTTCTGTGTTGAATTTAAAATAATTAGACCAGAAGTATTTGTTTAATAAAGTACCACAGTACTGTACTATTAGGCAGTGTAACTGAGCCTTCTTTACAACACATTCTTTCTGCAACACTCTATTTACATCATATTGCCATACTATTTATGCATTTATGTATTTATGTTTAAATATTTATATGTGATATTTGTTTGTATCCAGCGGGTTGTTGTTTTGGTTGGGCGGTGTCACACAACAGAGTATCCCACGTAATAGAGGATCTGATGTGTGCGTTTCTATAGGTGCAATTTTCTTGATTGAAAATTTGCTGCGACAGCTGTTGCTATTAGTGTTAGCTGTGAAGACTGTACTCATTGTTGTTTTTGTAATATTCCTCTGTTCTTTAGTTTGTTTTGATTTGTTTGTAATTTGTTGGTCTACCCTATTCTATCTTTCAGTTCTATTCTCAATTTATATTTATATACTGTGGCGTTATTTGTATTTGTTATCCTCTTGCGGTTTATCTTTTATTGTTTTTCCCATTTGATTTATTTCATTTCCGCAAATGTTTTCATGTTCTTCTGTATAACTGTTTTGTTTTGTGCCTGATCGACATACACTATTTAAAATATAGTTGATCATATAAATTGATGTACAAGAATCAACTGATAGTTAATTGCTATTACTAAAGGTACACAGTTGATGATATAAAACACTATTTCTGGTGCACTGCACTTATATTATAGAGTGAACCAGCAACTTATAGCTGTTATTATATAAGGATTTATACAAGACCTTTGTAAGGCTTGTTTCCCACAGTGATTGGGATAGTTAAGTACTATTTTCCACAGGTTACAAAGTTATCATACAAGGTCTTTGATTAAGACTAAGAAAGTGAATTTATTTACTTTTGCAAATTACTGATCTTATTAGACAAGATGTCTACATTAGATTATTTTATCACACAAGGCAGGGCTCTTGATAAGACTGGTCAGCAATTAGAAGAATGGGCAGTTGCTCAATATGACAAAGCATTAGCTGCAGAAGAGAGAAAACTTGCTGCTGCTGCTGAAGAAAGAAAAGCATTGATTGAGGAGAAAAGATTAGAAGCTGAGGAAAAAAAATTACAAAGAGAGGATGAACAAAAGAAATTGCAGATACAGACTGATGAAAAAAGATTCCAGATGGAAATGGAAAAAGAGAAAAGAAAGGATGAAGCTGCTGCAGAAGAGAGAAAATTACAAGCTAAAGCTCAAGAGAAAAAAGCAATAAGAGAACATGAACACCAAAAAGAACTTTTAGCATTTGAGTTAGAAAAGTTAAAGTTAACAAACATAAGTGATGGTAATCAAGCATCTGGTGGTAATGGTAAACCCTTTACTTACAAGGTCAAGGTACCAGCGTTCAACCCTTCCAGTGATGACATAACATTCTGGCTTAATAGATTTGAACGCTCGTGTCGAGCCCATAATGTGGACAAATCACAATATGCTAACCAGTTATCAGAAAATCTGAAAGGTGATTCTCTGACTAGTTTAAGTTTGGTTGAAGAGGCTGACAAAGATAACTATGATGTTATTAGGGCAGCCTTATTAAAGAAGTATCAGTTGTCTGAAGAGGGTTATCGGAAGTTGTTTAAGACAATGGTGCCTGAGGCAGGTGTAGAATTCTCAGAATTCATTGCAAGGACACGTCTTACATTTGATCGTTGGATTGAGCTATCCAAAACAGAAAAAACTTATGAAGCCCTTATGGACTTGATACTCAGAGACAAGATTATGTCAAGTATAAATAAACCTTTCCTCGAATTCTTACATGAGCGTAAACCTAAGTCTCTAAAAGAAATGGAACAGTATTGTACCCAATACGTCACTGCACATCCGGACGTAGCTATTAGCAACAGTAAGGTTAAAGAAGGTATGCCAGTTGCTTCTGCAACACCATACAACCCTAATCACTCTCACAAATTCCAAGGACCTCAAAATAAGTTTAATAAAAAAGGTAACTATTACAGTTATCAGAACCAAGGTAACCAATCATTTCAGGGTTCTTCTTCGAATACCTGGAGAAGAGCTGACAGCCCTCGATTCAGCGGTGGTCATAATTACAGGAACTTTCGCAAAGGAAGTCATTCTAGAAACTATCCAAGTTTTCCTTCATGGAGACAACAGGATCATAATTACCGAGATACTCATTATAATGAATATGATGATAGTAACCAAAGGAGCTATGATTCAAACCCGAGTAGGGGTTATAATGGTGGAAACAATGATAAGTACAGAGGCAATAATAACAGAGGTAGAGCACAATTCAAAAAACATAAAGCTCATTACCAGGCGAACTCTGCACAGCAAGAGTCCCACGAAGCCTATAAACAAAATAAAGATAATGATGACTCTAATAATATGGCATGTGCCGCTTTTGATTTTGGGAGAGCATCTCAGTGCCCCCAATGCAAAACATTATTTGAGCCAACCACAGTGTCTACTTTAAGCTGTGGGCATCCTCTCCCGCTCTTCCTGCGTCAATCGCGCATGATGGGAGAGGTTCTCTTGTCTTACACAAAGGTTTAGTAAATGACAATCCAGTCTCAGTACTTTTTGATTCTGGATGCACAACTATTGGGGTTAGGCAGTCACTCATAGATCCTTCTCATTCTACAGGCAAAGTAGTCAAATGCGTAACATTTGGCGGCACCATAGAGAAATACTCTACCGCTATCATTAGGATTGCTACTCCTTTCTTCACAGGAGATGTACACGCATGTCTTTTGCCGGATCCGATCGCTGATCTTATCATCGGTCGCATTCACGGAGTCAAAGAATGCACTCCGGAGCAAATTTCCGTTTGGGAAAATCAAAATATGCAATCTGCTAATGCGGTAGTCACTAGAGCTCAAGCTCTCAATATGCCTGAAACTTCATCTGTTGAAGATAATGAAGTGCATAACCAAGATGATCCCTTGGTAATTTCTCGTGACTCGTTTATAAAACAACAAGAAGAAGATCCGACTCTTAAGAAATTCTTCACTCTTGTAACGAAAGGTGATCCGAATAAAGATTCAAATTGTAAATCTTGGATTACAATGAAGAATGGCGTACTTGTACGTATGGTGCAAGACTCCACTAAGTCAAGTCATTCTCAGATTCTTGAACCCAAGAATTTGAGAGTTAAGATCTTACAACATGCACACGACTCTCAGTGTGCTGGTCACATGGGTTTTTCCCGTACAAAGTCAAGAGTTCTTGCGGCTTTCTTTTGGCCTTTTGTGAACAAGGACATACGGATCTATTGTCGATCCTGTAAAGTATGTCAAGAAGTCAAATCCAAAGGTCCTCGTCATGCTGCGCCTATTCAGGCTGCAGATATTCCTATTCGTCCATTCCAGAAAATGGCGATAGACATCATTGGTCCATTCAAGATCAAATCTGCTAGAGGACATCAGTTTATCTTAACGTGTGTAGACATGTGCACACGTTGGCCAGAGGCTATCCCTCTAAAGAGCATTATTACTGCTGACATTGCAGATGCTCTTTGGCTTATATTTTCTCGGCTGGGATTCCCCGGAGAAATATTATCAGATCATGGCACCCAACTGATATCGGATACCATGTCTCAAGTAATGTCTACTCTACAGATAGAGAGATCTTTGAGTAGCATCTATCATCCTATGTCCAATGGGATGGTCGAGCGACTAAATAGAACACTTAAGAACTTATTAGGGAAGATAACTGAGGATCATCCTCAAGATTGGGATAGGGTTTTACCCGTGGCCCTCTTCGCGTACAGAGAGGTCCCCAATGAACATACAGGGTTTTCTCCCTTTGAACTTGTCTTTGGCGCGCGACCGCGCGGCCCAATGTCTTTGCTGCATGATCTTATAACAGCTGACAATATTGACGATGACACAAAATCTTCTTACGAGTATGTCATCGCGCTGAGACAGAAGATTATCGAAGCATGCAAATTGGCAACGTCCTCTTCTGAATTTGCTAAGCAGAAGGCAAGACAATTTGCTAATAAGAAGAGAACTTTACGACAACTTTGTCCTGGTGACAAAGCATTTGTTTTGCTACCTTGTCGTGAAAATAGACTCCTTATTAGTTGGAAAGGTCCGTACGATATAATATCGAAAATTTCAGATGTTGACTACATCGTCGATATCAACGGGAAGCATAAAACCTTCCACATCAATATGCTTACGGAATTCCATGAACGTCCTGACTATCTACAGCCTATTTTCCAGGCAACGGACGATTCTCATGTCAAACATGGTCATTACTCATCACTGTCTGTAATACAGGATGAGGAAACAAGTTTTTCGGATGTTAATCTTCCGCTTCCAATGATCCCACTTCATTCTAGTGAATCATGGAAAGACGTTACTGTTTCTCCTGATTTGTCTCTAGGAGAACAGCGACAAGTTTCGTCTATGTTACAAACATTTCAGGATGTCCTCACTGACATCCCTGGACAAACTCATGTCATTGAGCATGACATTGTTCTAACTGAACATACTCCAATTAGGGTTAGACCTTATCCTATCCCTATACATTTCCAAACACAGGTTGAAAAGGAGTTGGATGAAATGATAGATTTACAAATAATCGAACCATCCACTTCTGCATATTCTTCGCCGATGGTTATTGTTCGAAAAAAAGACAATAACATACGTCTTTGCGTTGACTATCGCAAATTGAATCAAGTTACGAAGTTTGATGCTGAACCTATGCCTTTACTGGAAGAACTACTTACTCGTCTTTCTAAATCGCATTTTTTCACTAAACTTGATTTGTCTAAAGGATATTGGCAAGTTCCATTATCCGAACGCGCCAAACCTCTTACCGCTTTCTCTACTCCCAGAGGCCTTTTCCAATGGAATTTTATGCCTTTCGGCCTTATGAACGCACCAGCTACATTTGTACGCATGATGCGTCGAATCCTATCGTATCGGTCAGATGTCATTGCTTATCTAGACGACATCTGTCTTTTCAGCGATACTTGGGAAGATCACTATTCAGGGTTAGTTGAATTATTATCAACTCTGCGTGAGTATAACCTGACAGCAAAACCATCCAAAGCTTGTATTGGCTTAAGCGAAATTGCTTTCTTAGGCCATCGAGTAGGTCACGGTTTCTTGAAGACAGAAGACCATAATATCACTAAGATACTTAACATCTCTATCCCTAGGACTAAAAAGCAAGTGCGAAGTCTTTTAGGTCTCATACAATTTTATGGACGTTTCATTCCGAATCTGTCCTCTATCATGGCACCTCTCTCTACATTATTAAAGAAAGGGTCGCCTAACATGGTTCACTGGTCTCATGAATGCCAATCTTCACTAGAGAAGATCAAAACTATGTTTTCATCACCACCTATTTTAGTGTTACCTACAACAGATAAGACATTTGTTCTTCGTAGTGACGCTTCATCCACTGGGATTGGAGCGGCACTAATGCAAGAGTACTCTGGAACTCTGCATCCTGTAATGTATATATCCAGAAAACTTAATGCTGCAGAAAGGAATTACTCGGTTTTAGACCGTGAATTATTGGCAATGGTTTGGTCAATTCTCAAACTCCAAAGATTCCTTCTGGGCGCGCATTTCGTGGTGGAAACTGACCAAAAAGCTCTTACGGCTATCCAAAGTAAGAACTTGAAGAGCTCGAGATCAACTCGATACGCAATCGCTCTTCAACCTTTTCATTTTTCGGTACGAGCTATCCGTGGTTCAGAAAATGTGATGGCGGACATTCTGTCCAGATGCCCACATGATGCCACTTAACTGTTAAATATTGGATCTTTTTTTTTAATATGTATAACTTTACAACAGTTATTTTTTGTTTCTTTACTAAGATACACATTTGTAATTTAATAATAGAATGATGGTATCGCTACTTAGCGGTTTATTGATGTTTATTCACCGCTGTTCTTTGATGATTGTTTCTTCATAAATCATAAATTTAAGATTATAGTGTGAATTTTTGGTATGCATTGTATAATTACCAGAATTGTATTATACGTACATCACACCTTCCTGGAAACATTTATTCGTAGAGAAACAATTTCTCTCAGATTTTGAGATATATTCTCACCGGTCATATTAGGAATTATAGTTATTCCTGATATTTTCATCTGCGCAGTATTCTTGCGTTGTGAGCCTATTGTACGTTGCTCCTAGATGTATTTAAAAAAAAAAAAAAAATTTTTTTTTTCCCTTCCGGGAGGTGTGGTAAGACTGTAACGTGCAATTTTTACTATCTTGCAATATAATACATTTATATACTTATTATGTTCGCAAATATTTTGTAAACAAAGTATTTCCTTTTTTAAGTGCTTAAGGAGAAGTCATTTTTGAGTTACTTCCCTTGAAAGTAGTTCCGTCATCTTTGATCGGACTCCGCGGACGAGTCTAGGCCTACTGCGATTTATTCTTTGGCTGGGTAGGAATAGATTGTTCTTGCTTCAGTATATCTATGGCCTGAATTTATACGTAGTGTTTGTATGAGTAGGACGAGTCTGTCTTATATATGGATATCTTTACCTTTCTAAGTCGAACTATGTTGGTTGTCGCTAGAAAAGGTCAAAGGCTATGCAGCGGAAGTATCGCTAGCAGGGGGTGTGATTCATGGCTGTCATCCTGTCGAATTTTGTTGTAGCCGGCCTATCGCCGAAAAAGTGATCTATAAGTAAATGGGGAAAAGTGATAGTCATTTAGACATGTTGTATGTACTTTACCCCAGTGTTTATTCTCTTTTGCCAAGGAATGGCAAAGTTATATTTCGCATAGAAAGGTAAAACCACAATTTATTATGAACTTGGGCTTCGCCATCGTTGTCGATAAGCAGATGCACAGTGGTACTTTTGAAAAGAATATTTATTCAAAGGAAGATGACATTCCTATGTATCCGCACTAGATTGTATGATATTATTCAATTACCTCTATGAGAGAAGCTATGAAGAAATGAGGACATTTAACGAATGACCAATTTTGGTCTGTATCCAATAGTGAGTGAAGCTCACGAGAGAAGCACAGCCATGTTGAAATTCATATACTTTGTATTTATCGAGTGAGAAAAAGGGATGCCTGTACTATCGCTCGATGAACCAAGAGATCACTGCTACATGTGAGAATCCATGTCTGGGATTCCTATATCTTTATGGAAAATATATATATTGAACTTTACGTGAAGGGATATTCGCTAGGCGAGGTTAGGTCTAGGAGCCTTCCTATATATTGGTTATGGTCTGACGTGCCCAGTCAGTAAAGCCAGATGATTTACATGATGGAACTCTGAATGCTTATTTACGAATGCTCCATTATGATATTTGCCAAGCATGAATGCTAACTTAAGATGATATTCCTGTGATCAACATTATGCTGTCTATGTCGACATTTGTTCCTGTAACCATACACGTACTGTCCAAGTGTGCGTCTCATTAAATGTTATAAAAAGACCACCGTAGTTCCAGTACTTCTTGAATTCGAACAGTATGAGTATGAGTGATGTACTACCAACCTGTCAACTCTATCGAATCATTCTACCATTCGCGTACTGACATTCAGATACACACTCATTGTCTACACTCACATTCTTGTCGGAGCCTCATCACGTTCCAGGACAAGATGACCTGTATGACCAAAACTGTGCTGGGTTTAATGAGTTGACAATCGTTACACTTTACTACACCAGTCCCAACATCTACATTTATCAACTGGTGGACATTCACGTCATTTAACAAATAAAGCGTGATTCAACAACTAGTAGCCAGTATGAGTTAACAACAACGACAGAGTTTAACAATGACCTTGAGCATTTGGTAACCGTTAGTTGATTCATCACACTAGGTTCCAAGTTTGAGATGTTGTCGCCTTGAAAGTTCAAATCTTCTTTTCAACCGCTACTTGGATTGAGTACGTTCCTGAGAAATTATTAATTTCCAGACCACACTGGCATACCATTTACTGTTGGGCCGTTTCTTCTAGTGGTTGAGAACTTCATAACGCGAATGGTTGCAAGGAACAAAATGTCAGAAAATGTTCTTCAAAACGAACTCCAACAAGTAGTTTAACTGGTCACTTATTGGCAGCACACAAGTCTGTGATGAATGTACATATATTTTATTCAACGTGATACATACGGAGTGGACCCCACAAGACGATCATGGTTACAGATTACAGATGCGAATGTCATACTTTAAAGTTGCTGATCATACTCTTAAATTCTTGGAGATTCTTCAAGAATCACGTCCTCTTCTATACAAGTGAGCTGAGGATCATTTCTGTTCTCCGCTAATATACATTTACAATGAAGTCCGTTGACCTTCTTCCAAGGACGTCTATCGTAGTAAACGGATTCATGTTCAAGGATCAATCTTTGATATCATATCCGCAAAAATTCCCAGACTTCCTTCATATAATACTTATGTAGCATATATATAATGTAGACAAAGTCATACGCGGCAATACAATCAGGTTAGAGTCTTTTGTTGACTAACCTCTCCCAAAATCCATGCCATGACTTTGGCATTGGCGAAAACGGCATATTAAAACATGTGAAGCATATAAAATCAATTAACTTCGTTTCCTCGTAGGTATTCCCCCTCTACGGTAATTCAAACAAGGCAATCGACTCCGTTAGTCCATTCTAGGAATGACATACTACGATGGATCCCCGCTAGACCATAACTAGGAGCGGCCTGATACTTCAATTAAAATTCGATAAACATTCAATGTGAAATGGGGCGACACTTACGTGATACTTCCACTATTGGCTTCGACATGAAGACCAATATATATATATAGAAATAATGGCTTCCACTAACTTGCCACGAATACAAGAAATATTCCACGGACAACAACATGGTCCGTACTGCCCCATACAAAACATGACGTCACAATCCCTTAAACTAGGTTACCCGTGCGTCCAAAGCAACTCACACTGCATTGTGCACGTCAGTGCGTGAATCAATCGAACGCACAAATAATATAACTATATAAAGACTGGTGCGTACATTTGGCAGGACCGAAGACTACCCCCTTAGGTAATAAATGTACGTAACAGTCTGTCATAGTGAGTTTTTATGTATGGTGGATTTGAGCTTGTAATACCATTGGAGCTGTTAGGCGCAGTCTGCCGAGCCGGGTAGTCTGTATATCTCCGTCTGGAGGTCAGAGTCTCAGCCTGTGCATTCTGAAAGCGTTCTGATAAGGTAACTATGGTATTTAACCTTTCTGCCCCGTTTTCTACCAGAAATCGTCTCATCTCAGGGCTCATCATTTCTTTCAGTTGCTCCATTAGTATTAATTCTTGCAGTCCTTCGTAAGATTTCTCGAATGACGCGAGAGTGAGCCATTTCTGCAAATAAGCTTCCAGGCGAGCAGCATACTGGGTGTACGATTCTCCATTTTCCTTACGGAAATTTTTGAAACGTTTCCGGTAAGCTTCAGCATTCAATTCATACCGAGCTAAGAGGGCTTTCTTCAGACAATCATAGTCATCTTGTTCATGTGGAGCCAGTTTTAAGAACACATCTGTTGACTCCGTTTTATGGTTGAGTACAGTTTATACTGGTGAAGAGGTAGCTTAAAACGCGAATGGTTAAAATGAACGAATGTCAACAATATTCTTCAAACGAACTTCAACAAGTAGTGTTGAACTGGGTGAACTGGGCAAGTACTGGCAGTACATAAGTCGGTGATGACTGTACATAGATTTTATTCAACATGACACATACGGAGTGGACAAGACTAACATCGTCACAGGCGCAAAGATCATACATCAGCATAATGGTAATTACTTTTAAAGTTCCTGAAGATTCTCTACCAATAAAGTCCTCCGACTCAAGTGACTAAGGATCACAAAACTGTTACCGTATAATATTCTTCTCATTCAAGTCCATTGACCTTCCTTCAAGGACGTCTATCATGGTAACGTATTCATACTCCAGGATAAAATCTTCCATATCATACTTCACAATCCCATACGTTCTCCAAAACATAACGTTAGATAGCATATAGTTTCAAACAAAGTCATACACGATAATACGAACAGGTTAGAGATTCCAGTTGACTAACCTCTCCCATTCTATGCCACGCTTCTGGCATTGTTGAATGTACGGCATAAAAAATATGAAGCATACGAATAAATAAACTGGTTTACACGTAGGTATTATTCCTCTACGGTAATCTAATATGACCACCGACTCCGTCTGTCCATTCTAGGAAATTACATGCTAAGATGACTTCCCGCTAGACTACAACTGGGAGCGGCCTGATACTTTAGTTTACGGCAATAAATATACAAATATAACCGGGGCGACACTTACATGATCCTTCCATCATTGGCTTCGTCAAGAATACCAATTGAATCAATATAACATACTGGCTTATACAAAACTGCCAGAAAATTCCAATAATCTATATCTCGGACATAACAAAGTCCGCACTGCCCCGTTCAAAACCTGACGTCACCATCCCCAAACTAGGTTACCCGTGCGTCCAAAGCAACTCACACTGCATTGTGCACGTCAGTGCGTGACTCAATCGAACGCACAAATAATAAAATATATAAAGACTGGTGCGTACATTTGGCAGGACCGAAGACTACCCCCTTAGGTAATAAATGTACGTAACAGCTCCCTTATCACCTCCCCTTAAAAAAAATTAATTCTATTAATTTTTTTGAACTTAATACCCGAGAGAGGTGAGTCAAAACTTCAACAAGATATGAAATGCATAAAGTTATACCATATTAAGAAAAGAATATTAAACGAAATGAATATAACTAAATGATAGTATGCATTAAAGCACACATCCACAAACGACCTACTTTGGAACGATGTGGTAGAATTCGAAGTAAAAACAAGTTTGAAAATGAAAATGAAAAAAACCATATAAAAAAAAATGATAATAAAATTCAACTAAGTTTTCAACAAAATTTGAAACATATGATTTCAAAAATGAAAATGAACAGCAACACTGATGATGATCAATGACAAGAGAATCAATGAAACAGAAAAATTGAAAATACAATGTGCAAAAATGAAGCAATGCAAAATTAAACACTTTAAGAATCAACACACTTAATGTTTTCTAACACTAGTACGGTTGACTAGTGATCTAACAGTGAGATATCATAACTAAGACCCGTGAATGTAGGTATTACCTGACAACTAAGAAAGTTAGTTTGTGTGTGATCCATAATCAATTAAATAGATTAAATTGAATTAATCTAATTTATATATTCCTTAATTACTAACAAATAACCAGTTACTAATATATTCTAAATAATTGCAATATCACTATCAATATGTCACTGTTCCGTTACAACTAGTTAGTAATCGACGAGATAATGTTCTCAATGTTCCATACACGATATAATATATTCTCTAACACGTTATGTAGTGTAATATGTTCCATAGGAATAACAAATGTATATTTGTCGCTCTTAACAATGTTGCCATATTAATAAAAAGTTACTATAGTATCAATGTTCACGTAGTAATAAAATGTTACCATAGTATCAATAACAATGTACAAAGTTATTCATGTTATCGGTGAGGATGTTCCAACATCTGGAAGTGGCTTAGTTTCGACACGTTCACTTGGGCATCTTGATAGACAGTCTGCGAACACATTCTGCACTCCAGGAATAGCTCGTATCTCAAAATGGAACGGTTGAAGTGCTATAGCGTAACGCGCTGACTTTGATGACTTAAGGGGGCATATACACCCAGAAAAAGACAAAAAAGGTTATTTTTGATTTTCATATAATAATTGTGTTTTAAATATTTATAAGCCTTTTTACTTTGATATTCTTTTTGAATTATGTGTTTATCTGTAATAGTTTATGAGTTATCAATGTTCAAAGAGAATCAGATAAGTGTTTTAACATTTTAAAAACTAAACTTTAACGAAAACAGGGCTTGCGATTCACAGTTCCGGTGATATTTTCTACAATTTTAAAGCTATAGCCTTCAAATTTTGCACACTTATAGCCCATGTTATCCTTTATGGCATGAACCTCCACTTTTTTCTTACATGGTATAGAAACAGAGATATTGCTATACAAAGTTCTAAATTTGTGCTATTTAAAAGGGTCATATTGCAAGAGCCATATCTACAAAACTCATTGGGGTAGACATTTTTGGGTGGTTCACGCCATAGGTAGGGATGTTATGCACATCATCTGCTGGTTTGGCATTCTTTGCACCTTTTATGTGAGTGAAATTCATTCCCAGGTGCACTGGGGGTTTTCCTTTCTTTTTTTTTCATCACTTCATGTTAATTAATTATTTTCACATAAAACATTAAAATTTATAAAGTAAACTTTGTTCATCATAAAATATAATATCTCTTGTAACATGTGGCCAAATTGTATGTCAACAAGTTTGTTAGTTATTTTCCTGTTAATTTTTTAAAAAGATAACCCATTTCTGGGTGGGTGTTCCCCCTTAACGTTCCCTGTATTCAGTGCGGTAAGAGCTTTCTGGTCAGACTCCACCACAAAGTGAGATCCGAGGAGATAACGATCCAGTTTAGTGATTGCCCAGACAAGAGCAAGGAGCTCTTTATCCAGAACGGAATATTTCGTCTCGCTCGGCGTGAGCTTTCTGGATACGTACATAACCGGAAATAAGGTGCCGTTATATTCCTGCATCAAAACTGCAGCAATAGCGTAAGAACTTGCATCACTGCGGAGAATGAAGGTGAGATTTTTGTCAGGCAACCTCAAAAAAGGTGCATTTGAAAAAAAATTGTTTTATATAGTCTAACGCCGTTTGGTGATCCTGCGACCACTTTATTACATTAGATGTGCCTTTCTTCAGTAGAGACGAAAAAGGTGCAGTTATAGTAGACAAATGAGGGATGAATTTTGAATAGAACTGTATTAGTCCTAAAAGCGACCTAACTTGTTTTTTTGTCTTAGGTGCTGAGATGTTTAAAATTTTAGAGACGTTACTGTCTTCTGTATACATGAAACCATGACCTATGCGGTGACCCAGAAATGAGATGTCATGAAAACCGACAAAAGCCTTTGAAGGTTTCGCTGTTAAGTTATAATCCCGTAAGGTAGAAAGTAAAGATTTTAAACCCTGAATATGTTCATCCCAAGAGTCACTGAAAAGACAGATGTCATCTATATAAGTAAAGACATCGGGACGATGAGACAATATGCGGCGCATCATGCGTACAAAGGTAGCTGGCGCATTCATTAACTCGAATGGCATAAAATTCCATTGAAAAAGACCCCGTGGTGTCGAGAAAGCGGTGAATGGCTTTGCTTTAGGAGTGAGTGGCACTTGCCAATATCCCTTTGAAAGGTCAAATTTCGAAAAGAATGTAGCATGAGATAATCTCTCCAATAAGTCATCTAAAAGATGTAATGGTTCCGCATCGAATTTTGTAACTTTGTTTAATTTCCTGTAATCTACGCAAAGACGTATATTGTTGTCTTTCTTCCTAATGATTACCATGGAAGAAGAATATGGTGATGAAGATGGTTCAATTATATTTAATTGAAGCATCTCATCCAATTCCTTATCAACCTTATCACGAAAGTGTAAAGGAATAGGATATGGGCGAACTCGAATAGGCGTATCGTCAGTCAGAATAATGTCATGTTGGATGACTGACGTATGACCTGGGATGTCAGTGAGGTCATCCTCATACGAGTGTAGAATATTAGAGACTTGCTGACGTTGATCAGCCGAAAGAGTAGATGAGATCGTAACATCATTCCATTTCTCAGTGGAATGGAGTGGTACAACTGGTATTGGTAGTTGTACATCATCGAAAGAAGATTCCTCTTCTTGGATGACTGACAAACTAGAATAGTGTTGAATAGGTGGTGTAGGATCGTCAGTTGCCTGAAACACTGACTGTAGATAATCAGGACGTGAGTAATACTCCTTCAACATGTTAATGTGGAAGGTTTTATGTTTACCATTAACATCAATGATGTAGTCGACATCGGATATTCTTGAGATGATCCTGAAAGGACCTCTCCAGGTAATTAAAAGACGATTGTTATGCGCAGGAAGTAAGACAAAAGCTTCATCACCAGGTACGAGCTGGCGAAGACGTCTATACTTGTTTGCAAATAGACGAGCTTTTTCTTTGGCTTGTTCAGATGATGCAGTAGCTAGTCTACAAGCATCTATGATTCTCTTTCTCAGAGAGATCACATACTCATAAGAGGATTGAGTTTCCTCTTCAATATTCTCGTCAACCAATAAGTCGTGGATTAACGACATCGGACCGCGTGGTTGAATGCCAAAAACAAGCTGGAATGGAGAAAACCCCGTTGCTAGATTTTGTACTTCGCGATACGCGAAGAGACAAGCGGGTAGGACCCGATCCCAGTCTTGGGGATGGTCTTGAGTCATCTTACCCAACAACTGCTTGAGTGTCCTATTGAGACGCTCAATTAACCCATTTGACATCGGATGATAAATAGAACTTAGAGATCTGTCTATACCTAATGTCTTCATAACTTGAGACATGGATTCAGAAATGAACTGAACCCCATGATCCGACAAGATTTTCCGTGGAAAACCAATGCGTGAGAAGATTAACATCAATGCCTCTGCTACACTGGCAGATGAAGTGTTCTTGAGAGGGATGGCCTCAGGCCAACGAGTGCACATATCAATGCACGTAAGGATATGCGTATGCCCTCTAGCAGATGGAAGCATCGGACCAATAATGTCAATGGCCATTTTATCAAATGGTCTAATCGGGATGTCCGCAGCTTGAATAGGAGCCGCATGAAATGGACCCCGTACCTTAACTTCCTGACATATCAAACAGGACCGACAATAGAGAGTGATGTCCCTATGAACGCCTGGCCAGTAGAATGCCGAAAGCACTCTGGATTTGGTACGCGAAAAACCCATATGGCCCGTACATTGCGAGTCATGCGCATGTTGTAATATACGAGATCTCATAGAGGATGGGACTAGAATCTGAAAACATAAGGATGAATCCTTTTCCCGTATTACTCTCACCAAAATCCCATTTTTAAGTATAAAGTCATGTCTAGATTTTGCAAGTTTGTTGCTTGTATTCTTTTTGTTAACATACTAAAAATTTTTTTTTAATGAATCATCATTCTTTTGCAATGTTGCAAACAACTCCCGTGAAATAGGAGCATCATCATCACAAGTGGTATGAACTGTAGGTTCAATAGGTTTATCATGCGACATATTAGTAGCTTGCGCTCTAGTCACTACTGCATTTGCAGTTTGAATATGTCGCTCTTCCCATTCAGCTATTTGCTGCGGTGTACACTCTTTAATACCATGTATGCGACCAAGTATAATATCACTTATAGGTGCAGGAAGAAGGCATGCGTGAACTTTTCCTGAAAAAAATGGTGTATGAAGGTTAACTATAGCTGTAGGAAAAATCTCCATAGTCCCTCTAAAAGTCACGCACTGCACGGTCTGGCCAGTAACACATGATGGGTCGACAAGCGAAGTCCGTACACCGATTGTGCTACAACCTGAATCGAATAAAAGAGAGCATGGAATGCCATTTATAAAACCCTTATTTAATTTAAGGCTTCCTGTTCCATAGTCAGTAGCTGACGTGGCCGTACAAGCCGCTGGTAGGTTTGGTATAATTTGCCCGCATCGCAACGTTGTGATCGCCTTGGGCTGGAATGGGGTATTACTCTCATCACAAGACTTGACCTGTTCGAAATCTAGAGAACATGACATAGCACTATGTGCATTAACATTATTATCATGTTCCTTGTTTGAATGTGTATCACTCAAAGCAACATTAGAGTGTTGTCGTGGCTGGTTCGAAGATCTATATCTTCGTAGCGATCGATTTTGGTTATTATCCCCAAAATTGCTAGTATTTGCATTTTTGTTTACGTTAAAATCACGGTTAGTATGACCATTACCATTGTGCCATTGACCATACTGTCTATTTTGATAACCTTGTCTGTTTTTGAAAGATTGTGATTTAAATTTCCCATTATGATAATAATTATTGCTTTGATTATTTCCAAAATTATTCTGATGAAAATCTCGTGATCTGTGAGATTGGCTAGAAGATACATTATACAGAGAAGTTTGACAAAATTGTTTCCCTTTAAAAGAATGGCAATTCTTGTTATTTCCCTTTCTGACTTTTCTATCTCTAAGATTCATTATCAATTTTTTCTGTTTTTCAGCTTCTATTTTCAACTCTACATAATCTGACTTCCACTTCTCATAATTCCTTTTGAATAGTTCTAGCTCTCTAGCAATCCCATTCATAATATTTAAATCTTTAACTTCGAGTTCTGCAGCAGCAGTTTGAGTTAGATGTTCAACATCGATAGTGTTTTTCCTGACATGTTCTTTATTAATGGCCTTTTCTTTTTCAAGTGCCTCAATGGCATTTTGATGGCTATTCGTAAGTTCCTCAACCCTTAATTTCAAAAGAGGAATCTCAGATGTAAGTTCTTGAATCTGAGCCAAATGAGCATGACAGTCTGTCTTCATAGTCATATTTAACTTATCAAATTCTTCAATGACCTTCTTCTCCTTGTCAAGTAATATTTTTACTGAGAGTACTTCATTCTCTAACTCATTTTTCTCCATGAGTAATTTTTCAATATTTATCTGTTTTTCCTGAGACACTTTCTCCTGTTGACATAGAAGATTCCTAAGTTCTTGATTTGCCAAGGTAAGATCTGCTACTTTCTTATCCAAAACTTTCATGTTTTGTTCCATCGTTTTTTCCATATTACACTTTTCTCTTAAAAGAGTTACCTCAGATGTCAGGCTCTGAATTTGAGCCACGTGTGTATTGCAATCTATCTGCAGAGTAGTAATAATAGCAGTAGGTATTTTTTCATCGTCACTATCTTCTTCGAAAAATATGTTCATTAAGGAGGTCACCTCATTATCTAACTCTCTTTTCTGGTTAAAAGAAGAGTCATGAAATTTCTTATTATCCTCTATCAACACTGTCACTTTATTCTTCAACTCAGCATTTTCAAAATCCATAGCCACCAACTTCTTCTCATATCCCCCTTCTTGTTGTAGCAGCTCATTCGTAAGGGCAATCTCCCTACCCTTGTGCTTCGTTATGGTTTTCTTCAACTCATCCACCTCAATAACACTACTGTCTTGAGTAGTTATTTTTCCTTCATCATAAAAAATGGTGGATAATAATTTAGCAAGTCTCACTGCTTTCTCTTGTGAAAAGCCATATTTGCCCCTAAGAAAAGCAAAATTCTTGAGATCCTGGGTAATTTGAAGTAAGAAATGTTCAATGGCATATTCCTCACAACTTGAACCCCATTTACCTATTCTATCTCCCTTCCGGAGAAAATGATCCAAAATATCCATTATGTCTAATAATTTTTTTCTCACTCTAATAAGTGTTACTCAGTTAATATCCAATTAATTTACACTCTAATCAAAGGTACACGTTCCTGTCCAAGAACGGTATCTTTTGTTATCATATAATTATGAAATATGTTATTAATCAATACATTTATGTAATCAAATGTCATGAAATGAACAACGAGAAAGACAATAGAAACATAATCGACAAGACATGATAAATTGGACGGGTGAACACAATCGTAGAAATAAAAAAAAAATAAAAATGTATAACTAAAATAGAATATCGTAAAAATATACGACGATAACTACGATCAGATAATTAACAGTACAATTGACAACACAGTGTAAAAACATGGGTTTTGTAAAAAACTGAACGACAGGAAAGGTGAGATGGACGCAAAATACAAACAAAATTCATCATAAAACTAAATTACGAATAAAAATAACTACGAGAACAACAATAAAATCTTGACGGAACAGCTAAACAGATACTATTATAAGGGACAATTAGCGATCGGAACTTCGGCAAGGTTTCTAGCCTTGTACCGGAACTATCGCTCAATTGAAACTTACAAGTTGAGCCCTACAGAACGTCTGACGAAGAGCCCGAATTGGCTTCGAGATGGATCTCGTTCGTCAGATCAACCTCCCTACCTCCCACGACAAATGAACAACATATAACATATAACAAGGAAAATATAAATATGGACATAATTATTTAAGGCACAGCTAAACGTAATAAAGGGTACAACGACAAAACGTTATACTCATCTCGCGTGCAGGAAAAAAAAACCAATGTGCCTCGTCTCCGTGTATGTACGTGTGAGGATAAAATACTTCGTTCTGAGTTATTAGACCACAGCTTGCACGTAATAGTGACAAAGAGATGATCCCAAGATGTTGTCGCCTTGAAAGTTCAGATCTTCAGATGATCCCAAGATGTTGTCGCCTTGAAAGTTCAGATCTTCCATTAATGATAATTGTATTGGGTACGTTTCCTGTAAAATTCTTGATTTCAAAACCAGACTGGCACACCAATTACTGTTGACTCCGTTTTATTGTTGAGTACAGTTTATACTGGTGAAGAGGTAGCTTAAAACGCGAATGGTTAAAATGAACGAATGTCAACAATATTCTTCAAACGAACTTCAACAAGTAGTGTTGAACTGGGTGAACTGGGCAAGTACTGGCAGTACATAAGTCGGTGATGACTGTACATAGATTTTATTCAACATGACACATGCGGAGTGGACAAGACTAACATCGTCACAGGCGCAAAGATCATACATCAGCATAATGGTAATTACTTTTAAAGTTCCTGAAGATTCTCTACCAATAAAGTCCTCCGACTCAAGTGACTAAGGATCACAAAACTGTTACCGTATAATATTCTTCTCATTCAAGTCCATTGACCTTCCTTCAAGGACGTCTATCATGGTAACGTATTCATACTCCAGGATAAAATCTTCCATATCATACTTCACAATCCCATACGTTCTCCAAAACATAACGTTAGATAGCATATAGTTTCAAACAAAGTCATACACGATAATACGAACAGGTTAGAGATTCCAGTTGACTAACCTCTCCCATTCTATGCCACGCTTCTGGCATTGTTGAATGTACGGCATAAAAAATATGAAGCATACGAATAAATAAACTGGTTTACACGTAGGTATTATTCCTCTACGGTAATCTAATATGACCACCGACTCCGTCTGTCCATTCTAGGAAATTACATGCTAAGATGACTTCCCGCTAGACTACAACTGGGAGCGGCCTGATACTTTAGTTTACGGCAATAAATATACAAATATAACCGGGGCGACACTTACATGATCCTTCCATCATTGGCTTCGTCAAGAATACCAATTGAATCAATATAACATACTGGCTTATACAAAACTGCCAGAAAATTCCAATAATCTATATCTCGGACATAACAAAGTCCGCACTGCCCCGTTCAAAACCTGACGTCACCATCCCCAAACTAGGTTACCCGTGCGTCCAAAGCAACTCACACTGCATTGTGCACGTCAGTGCGTGAATCAATCGAACGCACAAATAATAAAATATATAAAGACTGGTGCGTACATTTGGCAGGACCGAAGACTACCCCCTTAGGTAATAAATGTACGTAACAACATCATAGCCAGCACCTCTGAGTCCTTGCGAGAGTTTCAGATTCCACCTCTTCCGGTCCAGCCCGAACGAAGAAGCAAACCTCTCGAAACGGTCCAAGAAGCTGTCCATGGTATCCTTTCCCTCCAAAAATGGCTCCAGAGGGAAGGCCATCGGTCCCAGGTGTGGTGTAGAGAGAGCTGATGCACTATCAGATTGAAGGGGCGAGGGCGGAGAAGATGAAGTTTCGGAATTGTTCCCAGCTTCCTTGCTTTTTGAGAGAAGTTCCACATCCAGTTCCTTCATTTTCAGGGCATGTTGTCGTTCCTTCTCCTTCTCTTCTGCCGCTCTTATTTCACGATCCTTCTCCGCTTCTGCCGCTCTGATTTCACGATCTTTCTCCGCTTCTGCCGCTCTGATTTCCCTGTCCCTCTCCGCTTCTGCCTCTCTGATGCTCTTCATCTCTTAGGATACATAGTCTGCAAGCTCTTTTCCTGCAAGCCCCACCTCTTTTCCACTCTCAATTAACAAAGCTCTTACTTTTGCTGTCTCTGCCATTGCAATATTGGATCAAGTCGAATGAGCTTGAATAAACCTACTCACAAACCAATACAGGTAAAAGTAATACTGTCTAATATTAATAATATAGTGTATTACTGCCACAACAATAAAACAAAATTTTGCAACAACAACAATTTCAACCAATAGGATAGCTCTTAGTTAAGTAGCTCAGTTAAATCTTGTATATAACTTAACTAAAAAATTGGACCATACACCAGAAAATCAGTCACCAGTTATATTTTGTGTACTATTCTATCTGTGCAATATACTGCATATAAGATCAAACCAGTTACATGCAAAGTGTACTGGGAAGCTGTATAAGATTACTTGATAACCAAACTATTAACTCAAGTTTGTTACCCAAAAGTAAAATGTATATTAGCAATAAATTACTTGTAGTCTAGGGAACATACAGATGCTATGAGTTCATCCGGGACGAGCAGTCCAGTTTGTGGCGACAGGGTAGAAGAAAGGATAGACAGAAGAATTAAAAGAGAGTACCAATCTCTTCCACAGTGTCTTTTGGCTCGCTGTAAGTGATAGTCCGACACTTGTAAGAAGAAATGTATCAGGAGACTGAAATTTAAACTCTTCTCAGTTAAGCAAAGAAGCAAATCCCATCAAGGATCCTGAGAGTATGTTAGGTCTTCAGCCACACTTCCCCTGAGGTACTGATATGGCTCAAGAGACCCCCAGCTGGTAATTAAGATAATGATTCACATAAACAGTTAACTACCAAGCAATACAAAACATATAGTGAAAAGAAAGAAACAACAGTGAAATTCGTTTCTATGATTTTATATATATTAGACCAAGTTAAATTGGTTACAGATAAACGAAAGAGAAAAATACAAATATTTATATATATGGTTATATGTATACAGCACTGGGTAAATGGAGATAAAAATAGTCTACACAAAAGTTCTGTTTATATTAGGGTACCCTTTCACGATGGCTGAGGTTTATGTCCTAATTTTAATCATTGACTGGTATGACCTAAGATCGATTAGTGTTTGGTCCGTTTTAAAAGTGCACTTATCCTGAATATTGTGGCTGCTGTATGACGTCACACTGTCACTGCAAGTTTTCTTCCCCCGGCCAAGTTGCTGGAATAACGTATCACGTACTGCAAGGTTTTACTACACGACTGCGAGTTTCACCTGCCTTCGTCAACACCAGGAAGCCGCATTGATTCCAAGATTGAATTTGGCTCAAAAACGGCATATACTATATATAGCTAATTCTTTGGTCTTTTGGTCTGACAATATGCTTAGAAGTTTCTGCCGGGGCTTGCAAAATGTGAGTACAATATACACGTTCTATACCCCATATATACAGCTAACAGCGGTCATTCACCTCAGCCAAGTCAGGAAATTCCTACCCTACTGATAACAGGTGAATGTTCTGAAATTGAACTATGCCGGGGAAATCCTGAATATCTGGGGCAGTGGCCTGAGCTCCTCCGGGTCACTTGGAAATCCCAGGCTTATCTGGGTCATTGTCCTCTCAGGTGAATAACAAGCGACATAGTCTGGAAAATTCCGAGGGAGGTCATTGCCCGATCAGGCATTCAGAAAGGTAGAGAGCAGAGAAAGACAGAAGATTGTCGGACGAATAATTTCGCGACATATGGGCCTAACACCATATTCACAATATGCCTCAATGGGCGTGTAACAGGATCCTTTACCTTTATCCTGATCACTGCTTTAAGAGCACTGGCCTTTTGATATAATAATTTGTTCCTCCAACTCTTTGTCTTGTCTCCACTGCTGCCAAGATACATGAATGATTCTATGTGCTGCAAGGATGCAATTTCCAGTGCTACCTGGCTATTGCATCCATTTCCTTTGTTATGATGCATATCATCAGCTATCTAGGCGAGACTATGTCACCATTTTTTGGCCCATGCACTGGACACAACAAATTGAGATACCATCTATACCACAAGTACAGAATAGGTGCAACAGATCTGTGGCACCAGCCCAATGACAGCCGAACACCTTCTGAAGTCCTGCCCAACATACAGCAAAGGAGTAGCATATAAAAACAACCTACTTCAGTCCCCAAAGACTGTTTGGAGATGTCGTGAGCCTTGAGCTGACTACGGCCTTATTCGAGTCATTAATGTGGAAGTCTGAAGACAAAACGAGGACGTCCCTCCATTAAGCACTCTCATTCTCTCCCCCCCACCCCCATCCCTATCTATCTTGCCCCGCACACATTTTGCAGACATACTGGTACAGTGTTTGTTAACTAAAATGTGATGAGTAAACAACATATATATATGGAGATCAAAAGAAATCAAGTCGGACCCAAAAATCAAAATCTTCAAATTGAAATGTCAAGTCAGTCCTATTGTATGGCTCTGAAACATGAACAACAAAAACAACAACCAAAAGGCTACAGACTTTCATAATTGGGTACTTGCGTACATTAGAAGGATTGAAGTAGTATAAGATTACTAATGTGGAACTGATAAAAACCAGACAAGTGCCAGTGGAACAAGAGATAAGATGACACTGGAGATGGATAGGACACACACCGAGATGAAATCTTTTTGACATGCCAGATATATATATATATATATATATATATATATATATATATATATATATATATATATATATATATATATATATATATATATATATATATATATATATATATATATATATATATATATATATATATATTAATGGAAAAAAAGTAGTGTGCAATACTTTAAAGGGCACTGTGCGTGATGTCATGGACGAAATGAAATAAAAGTTGGCACACAATGTGGTTGAATATTGAATAAAAGACCAAGTGATCACTTTGATTTTAGTGAAAGTGTCATGACAGAAAGATAAAAACTAAAGTTAGTGTGGCATCCCCACGAAAAAATGAAATCTTGATTTCAGTACCATGTATGCCCACCTATTCCGCACTGTTCTGCACGACACAGGTCTTAAACCTGGAATGTTCCTGGCAGTCCATGTTGCTTGAATAAACCTGTTACGCAAGTGCATAAGGCGTATGTAACGGTCTTGTGCAGGGGTGGTAACTCGTGGTCGGCCACTTCTATGGCGATCAGCAGTGGATCCAGTTTGGTGGAAACAAGCTTACGAGCTTGAATTCGTGATATAGTGTTCCTGTGAACATTGAAATGTTATGATACATCTAATATAGTCGCTCCAGCAGCTAACATCCATATAGCTATTGCTCGCTGTTGTTGGTTCAATCTTGGCATTGTCAAAAAAGATGTTTCTGTTGGACTCTTGGTACTCTCTATTTCAACGATTATGTTTCCACATGCTTGTGATTAGAGCTACACGCTTACCTTCCTTTTATCTGTGATAAATTCTCCCCTACGGCACTTTTCACGTTATTTATCTTGCACCGTAATTATCTCCCCTTGAATAGTGCGATCCAATTGTAATTTCACGGGGTAAGTGAACCACACTCAACAGAAATGTGTGCCTACTTGCATTTGAGTTCACCCAAGAATACACGCACAGTACCCTGTTGAGTACTGCACACTTACTTTTTTCCATGAGATATATATATATATATATATATATATATATATATATATATATATATATTTTATATATTATATTTTATATATATATATATATATATATATATATATATATATATATATATATATAATTTTTTTTTTTTTTTTCTATAACCAGCGGCACTCGAGCTTTCCGGCTCTTTCGGCCCAATGACATGTCATTGCGAGGCTGGGGGGGTCAGTGGACTTTCCTTCCAACCCGGTCAGGAGCTTCGCTCCTTCCCATCCACACGGGATTTATGTGCAGGAGCCGTTCAGATTATTCAGTCAAATTTCCGGTCGTAAACATTTCTTCAAACGCCGACGGCCGGGTTTGAACCATGAACACCTGGTCGCCAGTACAACGTCGTAGCCATTACACCAGTGCGGCTCCCAATATATATATATATAAATATATATAAATATATATAAATATATATAAATATATATATATATATATATATATATAAATATATATATATATATATATATATATATATATATATATAGGGGCGTTCAGAAAGTAATGCACCACGTCGATTTTCTCAGCTAATAATGAAGATAGAAGCATGACATTTTGCACATTTCAAATATGGCATGTGCCAATTGTGTGCTCCAAATTGCACCGCAACCGGCCAAATAATACGGCTGCCCTAAACTGTTGAAATGGAGCGTGTTAGCAACTTGCGTTATAAACAGCGAATTGTGATAGGATTTCTCGTTGCGAAGAAGGAAACTGTTGTGAACATTCACAACCGTCTATGTGATGTGTATGGAAGTTTTGCAGTCGACAGGAGTACAGTCAGTCGCTGGGTTCAGAGAATCAAAGAATCAGGAATTGGAGATACAGAGCTGCTTGATCGGCCGCGCTGTGGACGTCCTGCCACAGCCACTACTCAGAAATGTTGAAATGTGCTGAAGGCATTATTCTTACTGATAGGCGAATCACTACTCAACAATTGGCCTTACAGCTGTCAGTCAGCATTGGTAGTGCAAATGCAGTTATAAAGACTCTCGGATTTTCTAAGGTTTGCGCAAGATGGGTTCCTCGAAGTCTCACAAATGACCACCGATTGCAAAGGAAAGCAATTTCTTCTGAATTGTTGGAGCGTTTCAATGCTGATGGCGAGAACTTTTTGGCTAAGATCGTTACAGGTGATGAAACCTGGGCACATTTTGAACCTGAGACAAAAAGACAGTCAATGGAGTGGCATCATCCGCAATCACCACGAAGAAGGAAATTCAAGACAATTCCTTCAGCAGGAAAGGTCATGATCACAGTCTTTTGGGACATTGAAGGTGTGATTCTTGTGGACGTTATGCCAAGAGGAGAGACAATCAATTCGCAAGCTTACATTAAGACATTGAAAAAGCTCAATCAACGTTTTCGCAGAGTTCGGCCGCACAAGAATCCAGCAGACCTGCTTCTTCTTCACGACAATGCGCGACCTCACACAAGTCTGGCAACACGGGAAGCAATCACCAATTTGGGTTGGACTGTACTACCTCATCCACCCTATAGTCCCGATTTGGCACCCTCTGATTATTATCTATTTTATCCACTTAAAGATGCACTCCGTGGGACAAGGTTTGAAAATGATGAAGGAGTGATTCATGCAGCAAAGAAATGGCTACATGATCAAGACAAAATCTGGTACGGGCTAGGAATACATGCACTTGTTTTGCGCTGGCATAAAGCCGTACAAGCTGATGGGGATTATGTTGAATAATACCGATGTTTACATGACATATCAATGTATATTGTGTATAAATTTCATGCTTTTTTTAATAAACAGCTCCTGAGAAAAACGATGTGGTGCATTACTTTCTGAACGCCCCTCGTATAAACATCTTCATAAAGTTTATAATGTTGGTGAAAATTGTGTTCATTATGTCTACAGCTGTATGAACAAGCACTGGAAATGACTCCAACAAGCATTTTTTATTGATGTCCTTCTAAATCTAAAGACCCATTTTCAGGGCTCAATACATACACTGAATATATAAATAAAATAAGTTTTCATTTCTCTTTGTAAACATGTAATTTTATATTTGTCTTTGTGCTTCTGACATGTTTTGCAAGCTAGAAGATAAAGGGGTGTGGGGATAATTAAGATACTGCAAAGGGATGTGAGGTTTCTTAAGATACTGTAAAGGGGTGTGGGGCTACTTAAGATACTGTAAAGGGGAGTGGGGCTACTTTAGATACTGTAAAGGGGATGTGAAGTTTCTTAAGATACTGTAAAGGGATGTGAGGCTACTTAGGATACTGTAGAGGGGTGTGGGGCAACTTAAGATACTGTAAAGGGATGTGAGGCTACTTAAGATACTGTAAAGGGGTGTGAGGCTACTTAAGATACTGTAAAGAGGTTTGAGGCTACTTAAGATACTGTAAAGGGGTGTGAAGTTTCTTATGATACTGTAAAGGGGTGTGAGGCTACCTGAGATGCTGTAAATGAGTGTGAGGCTACTTAAGATACTGTAAAGGGTTGTGAGGCTACCTGAGATGCTGTAAATGAGTGTGAGGCTACTTAAGATACTGTAAAGGAGTGTGAGGCTACTTAAGATACTGTAAAGGAGTGGGAGGCTACCTGAGATGCTGTAAATGAGTGTGAGGCTACTTAAGATACTGTAAAGGAGTGTGAGGCTACTTAAAATACTGTAAAGGAGTGTGAGGCTACCTGAGATGCTGTAAATGAGTGTGAGGCTACTTAAGATACTGTAAAGGGGTGTTAGGATACCTGAGATGCTGTAAATGAGTGTGAGGCTACTTAAGATACTGTAAAGGGGTGTGAGGCTACTTAACATACTGTAAAGGGGTGTGGGACTAAGACTAAAAGGTTGTGAAGCACTTCATTAGATACATTACTGGGGACCATCTGGACTTAACAGAAATGTTGTAATTAGCGACTTTCATTATACGAGCAAGTACTGCAATAATTGACTGTTAGTTATGTACTGCCACAATTGACTTGTCAGTGTTAGCAGTATAATGATTAATTTTCATAACGGGTGCTTCACTTGACCGTTGTGTGCCAAGATTTCATCATCACCCTCAAACTACCCAAGAAGCACAGGACTTCCTGTCACGTGACATCTGCTGAAAGTCTTTCTATGTCTTCTTCATCCTCTTCATGTTTGTCTCCAGTTCTCTTCTCCATGGATGGTCTCCCCTCTACCTCACTTACTTTGGGGATTCCAGGACAAGAACTACCTTGTAATGCTATCAAGTTTCCTCAATGTGTGACTTATCCATCTCCAGCATCTTCTTATTATCTCCTGTCCCAGTGGCACTAGTCTGATTCTTGTCATCAGTGATCAGATACCACTTCAATCCTACTTTACAGAAGCATTCATTTAAGATAATAGAGAGGTTTACAGACATATGGTTGGTCCTGGTCCTAATGATAACAAAACAACTTTAGAAAACATGCTGATAGCACTACATCGCATTGGGTCGATGGGCAAGAGCCCAACTGCTGCTGGATTAATAATAACAAGATAAATAACTTTTTTCAGCCATGGACACATTTTTGATTGTCCAGCTGAAGGCCACGGACCTCTTAGATTGTCTACTGAAGGCCCACGACCCCTTAGGTTGTCCACTGAAGGCCATTGTTAAGTCATATTTTGAGTAAGAGTTAAGTGTTAAGGATTTTTATGGACGGGGCTGATGTTTGCTAGTAAGCAGTTTAAAGTCATGAGATAGATTTTTTATTTGGGTACTTTGTTTACGATAATTTTGGAACATAGCTCAACTGAAGCTCATGTGTTAGTTTCTTAAAAAAATAAAGAAACTGTTCTAAAGGTTCTTAGTAGTAGGGGGGAGATACGGATGAGCTGAGCTCAGATGTTAAGCAGTGAGTTCACGCATGGGCGACTTCACTGAGTTGTACTGAGAAACTATAATCTCAGTCATTAGGTGTGTATCTGACAGAGTTTCGAGACAGTTGTTTGTCTCGCTAGTGTGATCAGAAATTTTTTATTGTAGGGAAGAGTTTCTTTCCCAATTTATGGATTTTTTCCAAGATATTATTCAAATGCCATGGATTATGTTGGCTCATATTATATAATAAGAATTGCGATGTATGCAATCTTTTTCCCTTTGATGGATGTTTGTTCCTATGGACATGAACTGTATTGTGAGTTGCGGTGTGTGCAACCAATCTCTGGATATTTGAGATATTTTCTAATGAACTGTATTGTGAGTTGCGGTGTATGCAACCAATCTCTGGATATTTAAGATGCTGTGATTTACTGTGTTCTGCAACCTATTTGCCATGGATTTTGTACCTGTAGTAACCTGTGACAATGTGCTGTTCCTTCGTGTACTTTGCGATGTTACTGTGTCGTAAATAAACTGTGTAAAGTTGAACTAGTTGGTCTATTTCATGACCTTACGTTAATGTTGTGTGGGTGAGAGGAAAGCAGAATACAGAACTCATGACATTCGCGTATTGTTAGATTGTACAACTGTCGGCCATTTGTAAGCCCGACTATACTGACTTTGTCCTTGTCAGTGATCTAACACACACACCCACCACCACAAACATTCCCACAGTAGCAGAAGTGATGGCCTGTGTGGCCTACTGATGCTGTTATAGAGAACATATATTAACATAAGTGTCTACAAAGAAACACACAGTAACATAAGTGGTGGCCAGTGATATGGGGTGTGTTTAACATAAGTTGCCAAAAACTAGAACTACAAGGATGTCATGTCAAGATTTACAGTGTTGCCAGGTCTAGTTTTCGTGTCCAAGTTTCAAGTAGACGTCATGCAGTATGTGTCAAGGACCTGAGAAGTGAGGAGTTCCAGTACCTATCAACGTTGGACTTCTACAGACCGTGTGATACCCGATGCCCATCGTTTTGTCGCGAAGGCCGGGAGTTCTCTTTTTGAAGATAAGTGGTTTTTTGTTTGTAAACTGTGCCACTGTATATGTTAACAAGCCCTCCTCTATTATGTGCATTATCTGTTCTATTTAGTGTTCTATGTTCCATGTTTATGTGGGCGGTTGGGAGGTCGATCTGACAAACGAGGTTCATCTCGAAGCTAATTCGGGCTCTTGTCAGATGTTCTATAGGATTTAGTTTGTGACTTTCAATTGAACGGTAATTCCGGTTCAAGGCTAAAAAACCTTGCTGAAGTTCAGATCGCTACTTGTCTCTTACAACAGTAATTGTTTAGGTGTGACAAACTGTCTTATTGTTGTTATTGTAGTATTTTTTTCTTTTGTGCCTTAGTTTCTCGATTAATTTGTTTGTGATTGTTTTCCTTTATCTTGTTATCATTACTTTATATACACATTTTTTGTTTATACACTGTGCTTTTGCTTGTCTTGTCACTCCTTTCGCAGTGTCATTGCATTCTTTGCAATTTTTTTTCTTTAGTTTTGCTTTCTTGTTTATTTGATTCTGCGAACGTGGTCATTTGTTATTTATATCTTGTCTTTGTCACTCTTGTTTGAATTGTCTACTTTTGTTATGCTTGGATAATATTATAATGCATACTTTAATACGTAATTAATAACATTGTTAATAGTAAGGAAGTAATTGTGCAAGTTCTATGGACAGAACTTATTACATTTGTAGGTGATAAAAAAATTTTGAATTATTTGAGAAAAAAATCTTTCTAAGGTAGTAAGATTGCTCATACACATTTGTCATAATGGCATCTTTGGATTACATTAAACAAGGGAAATCCCTTGGTATGACTACCGAGGAAGTAAAACAATTCACACTTGTCGAATATGACAAGGCTCAGAAGCTAGAAAAAAAAATGGAGTTGGAAGAGAAAAAAATAGAAATGGAAGAGAGAAAACTTCAAATGCAATTGGAAACTGAAAAAAAATATAAACTTCAGATGCAAGCTGAAGAAAACCTTAGTTTGCACGAGCAAAAGTTGTTATCTATGGAGCTTGAGAAAATGAAGGTAGTGAATTGTGTTAATACACAAAATGCTACGGACACTCAAACAACTTCTCATAGGACAAATACTAATTCCTATAAGATCAGATTGCCTCCTTTTAATCCTATCTCCAATTCGTCTTATTCTACCTGAATAGATTAGAACTCACATGTGAGTCTCATAAGATAGATAAGTCAGAATATTGTACACGACTTATGGAACTACTTTCAGGTGAAGCTATGACAGCTGTAAGTATGTTGGAGGGGCCTGACAAGAATAACTATGATACTGTCAGGGCTGTCTTGTTAAAAAATACCAACTTGATGAAGACGGCTATCGTCTCTATTACCGGAGACTGGGAAAGATTTTTCAGAGTTTATAGCGAATATATGTCTTACGTTCTCACGTTGGATTGAACTCTAAAAAACTGAACACACATATGAAGCCCTCATGGACTTAATGCTTCGTGACAAAGTCATGTCGTCAGTTAACACTTCTTTTCTTTCCTTTCTACATGAGTGAAAGCCTACAAACTTGAACGATATGGAACAATACTGTCGCCAATACATCACGGCACACCCAAATGTGATTGTTGGCCACTCTCAAGTCAGAGAAGGTTTACCTGTGGCTTCGGCAATACCATATGGTTCTAATTTCTGCCGTAGATCACAAAGTGTTGATCGCAATTTTGGTAGGGGAGATTATCGTGATTTTAGACAGTACCAAGGGGGTCCATTACGTAGTAATTCTCCTTCTCCAGGAAACTGGAGACAATTTAACGGACCTCAACATTTTGGTTCCAACAATTCTGGAAATTATGGAAGGGATAACTACACTAGGGATTATCAACCTTACAGTAATTTTTCTTGAAGACAACAAAATTCATTTAATAGATATTTTGATCAAAGGGGAAATAGTAATTGCAACTATGCTAATAGGGGTTCAAATCACAAAATGGTCTCAATAGTGGCAATAACAATGGTCCCAATAGAGATAATAGTTGAGATAGATCTCGATATGACGGTATATCTCCAAATGATAGATCGCATCGCCATGCTAACTCTGCTCAACAGGAGCCCCAGGTTATTGGTAATCAAGGTAGGTAACAATAATAATAGTGTCTCTAATGCTACTGATTGCTCTGCTTTCGATTTCGAGAGAGCATCTCAGTGCCCTGATTGCACAACTTTGTTCCAGCCTACAGCAGTGACTACCTTGAGTTGCTGTCATCCTCTACCTACTCTTCCTGCCTCGTCTGCACATGACGGAAGAGGGTCTCTTACACTACACAAAGGATTTGTAAATAGTAATCCCGTCTCAGTACTCTTTGATTCTGGATGCACTACTGTTGGGATTAGACAGTCTCTAGTTCATCCATCTTGCGCAACAGGTAATATGGTGAAATGTGTGACATTCGGTAGGACAGTTGAGACTTTTCCAACTACCATAGTCCACATTGCCACACCGTTTTTCACTGGTTATATAAACGCATGTATGCTCAGAGTGCCTATCGCTGACCTTACTGTTGGACAGATACATGGTATAAAGGTGTGTACTTCGAAACAAATTGCTGCTTGTGAACGGCAATATAATCTTACTGCCGCCACCTTGATGACTATTCCAAAATCTTATCACCCAGTACATTCTGCTAACGTGATACATTCTGATAATTTTGTGCAATCTTGCAGTATTGATGATACGATAGTTCATCATACTAATTTTAGTGCTTCTTGTAACCCAGTTCGACATACCTCAGTACGTCGTTACTCTAACTTTGATTCTTCTTTAAGTACTATTATAGAAGAAGATCCTTCGGTTTTGTCTGACACACATGCTAACTCTATGGCTGCGACTGAATCTACATCCAGTCACGTTGATTGCAAACTTCTTTGCTGCAATGACTAGTGTTTTCTTTGCTACATGTACAGACTTAGTGGTTAGTGCATATCTAGACTATACCTTATGAGTTTCTTTACTTTTTTTATTGGGCCGATTAGCTCAGTATCTTCGTGTTTGACTTCTTGCCGCACGTGCTGTCCTTTTAAACTTCGACGCATGTCCAAGATTACTACGGTCTGGGTTTACATCATTATTGTATACTTCTTGCTTTTTTCTTTGCCCAGTACTCAGGCTGTGACTTCACTTCAGCCTTTAAGATATACGCCTTTGTCAACTGCATTTCCTTTTTCTTGCGCAAAATCTCAGATTGTCAGCCATCATTACACTCTAGTCTTAGTCATCATTATACTCAACATGACGTGTATGTTCACGACTTTTCCATACATCATTGCACGCTGCTATTTTTTTCGAACACTTTTATCACCCTATATAATTAATAATTCCAAGTTAGTCTGTGCTACTTTCACTGCTACCCTTTCTCGTGTAACGGAGGAAGGTTTCATTAACATCATAAAGTGGTCTGAAGTTTGTACAGCCACATCCGGTAGGTTAAATTTAAAGTTAATTTTTTTC
The DNA here is from genome assembly GCA_024509875.1 of Oreohelix idahoensis. Taxonomy (NCBI): domain Eukaryota; kingdom Metazoa; phylum Mollusca; class Gastropoda; order Stylommatophora; family Oreohelicidae; genus Oreohelix; species Oreohelix idahoensis. The sequence goes on from JAMPIV010017415.1 coordinate 305,045, forward strand.
TCTAATAATATCCTACCGTTACCAAACAGAAATTTTCATTTGATTATTCGCAGGAACGGCTTCTCGATGGGAATCGGGGCTGTTTTGTTACATGATTAAGCAGTTACTTTACAACCTGTTCTACATGTCGCCTTGCACCAGTTTGACTGCTCTATTCAAGCCATTCGGAAATTTGACTCTGCAGTGGATGATTTTGTCTCTTCATGCTCACAGGACTTTCCAAGACCACTGGAGCTTTTGATATTGTATAACTTATTTAGGACATTGTGTTCTTTCATTTTCATGTGACATGTCATTATCATATTATTCATATACGACAGTGTTTTGATAAAAGTTGAACATATGACAATTGTAGTGATAATAATATTTAAACTTAACATATCGTTACGATACATTTCGGTGGTGTACATTTACCAAGTGTAGCTTTTCTTGCTGATAGTTATTTATGTGCATTACCAAGCACTTAGTTGTGCGCCAGTAATAACTGTGTATACGTGGTATTATTTTTTTATTTCTATAATAAGCCCATTATTAATAATTAATAGGTTTATTAACTGGTTTTCCTGTCTATTATGCTCTATTTAGATTGTAGCTTTCTTTTTGTTTTTTGGTTTATATATGTATTGCCTTTTTGTTCCATCCTGTTTTGCCACAATTGTATTTTTGTTACACACAATGCATTGTTTAATTTAAATTGTTACCATGTTGTATCATTGTTTTCTTCCATTACACACATGTCATTGCTGGTCATTCTTTATTTTACTTCATCTCTTCTTTGCACTTTCCACTTATTAGTTCATAGTTAGTCTATACTTGATATACTTCATCTTTGTTTGAATTTGATTATCTTTGTATACTTCATCTTCTTACTCTACACATACTTCCATCCCTCTTTTGTTGATTTATTGATATGACTTAACATAGTGGAATTCTTTGTTGTAGATTTAGAATTTCATCGACCTCACATTTTTGTTTGATGTAATTTTCAACAAAAAAAATATCATTTTTTCCCCCGGAGGTTGGTGTAATCTGTTAAGACGTATTTTGAGTTAGAGTTAAGTGTTAAGGATTTTTATGTATGGGGCTGATGTTTGCTAGTAAGCAGTTTAAAGTCATGAGATAGATTTTTTATTTGGGTACTTTGTTTACGATAATTTTGGAACATAGCTCAACTGAAGCTCATGTGTTAGTTTAAAAAAAAAAATAAAGAAACTGTTCTAATGTTCTTAGTAGTAGGGGGGAGATACGGATAAGCTGAGCTCAGATGTTAAGCAGTTAGTTGGCGCATGAGCGACTTCACTGAGTTGTACTGAGAAACTATAATCTCAGTCATTAGGTGTGTATCTGACAGAGTTTCGAGATGGTTGTTTGTCTCGCTAGTGTGATCAGAATATATTATTGTAGGGAAGAGTTTCTTTCCCAATTTATGGATTTTTTCCAAGATATTATTCAAATCCCATGGATTACATTGGCTCATATTATATAATAAGAATTGCGATGTATGCAATCTTTTTCCCTTTGATGGATGTTTGTTCCTATGGATATAAACTGTATTGTGAGTTGCAGTGTGTGCAACCAATCTCTGGATATTTGAGATATTTTCTAATGAACTGTATTGTGAGTTGCGGTGTGTGCAACCAATCTTTGGATATTTGAGATATTTTCTAATGAATTGTATTTTGAGTTGCGGTGTGTGCAACCAATCTCTGGATATTTGAGATATTTTCTAATGAACTGTATTGTGAGTTGCGGTGTATGCAACCAATCTCTGGATATTTAAGATGCTGTGATTTACTGTGTTCTGCAACCTTTTTGCCATGGATTTTGTACCTGTAGTAACCTGTGACAATGTGCTGTTCCTTCGTGTACTTTGCGATGTTACTGTGTCGTAAATAAACTGTGTAAAGTTGAACTAGTTGGTCTATTTCATGACCTTACATTACTGTTGTGTGGGTGAGAGGAAAGCAGAATACAACACACCTGAAGAACTCATTACATCCACGTATTGTTAGATTGTACAACTGTCGGCCACCTGTAAGCCCGACCATACTGACTTTGTCCTTGTCAGTGATCCGACACACACACCCACCACCACAAACATTCACACAGTAGCAGAAGTGATGGCTTGTGTGGCCTAGTGATGCTGTTATAGAGAACATATATTAACATAAGTGTCTACAAAGAAACACAGTAACTTTGAGTAACAGCCATGGACCCATTAGGTTGTCTATTGAAGGCCAAGGACTCCTTAGGTTGTCCTTTGAAGGCCAAGGACCCCTTAGGTTGTCCATTTAAGGCCAAGGACCCCTTAGGTTGTCCATTGAAGGCCAAGGACCCCTTAGGTTGTCCACTAAAGGCCATGGATCCCTTAGGTTGTCCATTGAAGGCCAAGGACCCTTTAGGTTGTCCATTGAAGGCCAAGGACCCCTTAGGTTGTCCATTAAAGGCCATGGATCCCTTAGATTGTCCATTGAAGGCCAACGACCCCTTAGGTTGTCCACTGAAGGCCAAGGACTCCTTAGGTTGTCCACTGAAGGCCACTGACCCCTTAGGTTGTCCACTGAAGGCCACTGACCCCTTAGGTTGTCCATTGACGGCCAAGGACACCTTAGGTTGTCCACTGAAGGCCAAGGACTTCTTAGGTTATCCACTGAAGGCCACTGACCCCTTAGGTTGTCCATTGAAGGCCAAGGACCCCTTAGGTTGTCCACTGAACGCCATGGATCCCTTAGGTTGTCCACTGAAGGCCAACGACCCCTTAGGTTGTCCATTGAAGGTCAAGTACCCCTTAGGTTGTCCATTGAAGGCCAAGGACCCCTTAGGTTGTCCACTGAAGGTCATGGATCCCTTAGGGTTGTCCATTGAAGGCCAAGGACCCCTTACATTGTCCACTGAAGGCCAAAGACCCCTTAAGTTGTCCACTGAAGGCCACTGACCCCTTACGTTGTCCAGTTGAAGGCCACTGACCCCTTAGATTGTCCACTGAAGGCCAAGGACTCCTTAGAAAGAATGTACATATACACAATCACATTTTTTGCATACAAGTAATACATTTTATTACACAGAAAAAATTGTTAAGCTTACATACAGTCATACTGAAATACAATAACAATTTGTAAAAAGAAGATATTTACTTACATACAAAAATCTATCATAATTTTCCACAGTAAAATTAAATTAAGAAATTTTTAGGATATGCACAGCCTAACCTCCCCCCTCAACTAAGGGCTCAATAGAAAACCGGTTAAGAAACCCTGAAATAACCATAATTTACAATTAGCCATCACCCTAAATGATTAGAGTTGTACAACAGATAAAATGAGATCACAACTAGGGCATATGGTGGCTAACCATTACCATAAATAATTGTATGAATGTACACACCCAGTCCATGTACACACCCATCCCATGTACATACCCAACTCATGTACACACCCATCCCATGTACACACCCATCTCATGTACACATGTGTAATAATGAAAGGAAGAAATGAGATCAAAATCAGATTAACAAGTTTTAAAACACAAAAGGTCAAAGTTGACACATAACAGATACTGCTGTAGGGTAGTGGAGTGTTAGAGACTTCACCATACTAGGTCCAGCTCTTTGAATTTAGCTGACCAGTTCCTGTCCCTGCTGCCTTTCATAAATGAAGAGCACTTTATGGTGCTCATTTACAGCTGGGTAGATGAGCATGATGATATCGGTTTAGAACACTGTACCTTTGCAGCCAGAAAGAGTTGAGTATAGAGGAAGATAGTGCCATAAGTGGGAAGTTAACATCTAGTGATAGACAGGAAAGAGTATCAGAGTGCACTATCAAGACAAGAGACAGAAGATGGAGATATATTCAATGCTAAGATGGCAGTTGATAGATCAAATTGGATACCTCCAAGGGAAAAAATGCCAAACACTTCTGCATATTATGAAATGGATTATTTGTTTCATCTGCTTAAAATGTAAAAAAAAAAAAAAAAAAAAAAAAAAAAAAAAAATGATTAAAAACAAACATTTTAAAAATAATGGACAAAATACAGCCTGAGAGCACTTTGAAATTCAACTGTGTCTTAATACAGTGTTGTGTCTTTCAGGTCTCAGTTAGTTAGTCTAGGAATGAGAAATTTAATTTAATATTACAGTTTGTGAAAGGAAATACATCATGGGTTGACAATGTACAGACCTACTAGTTAATAAAAAACCACTTGGTACAAAGGCACACATTCTAGTGAGAACTGTGATCAGCAGATGTAGTATCCATATTGCATGAATTCACTTGAAAATGAAAACAGCTCACAATATACTGACAGTTAAAAATGAGACATGAGATACAATGATGGAGTTTTTCTAAAACAAACACATACAGCCCAAACTGAGTAGCACTCAAGTGCCCTTCATTCTTATCATATTTTGATCAAGTCTGAAACTGGACAATTTTTTTCTGCCTCAATGTTAAATATTAAACATATAAAAATTAGCCCAGCAATTCTTAAGTTATATTTTAAGATATATATAGGAATGTATTTCCAATTTCAAAAGCTGTAAGAATAGAGATGACAAAATTATTTCTTAGTTAAACGCTAGCTTTTTTTGTCTGTATCATGGTGTCCCACCACCAACACATTATCTTTGATAATTTGATATTCAACACCATGTTAACAAACAGATACATAATAGCACCATATAACACATATATATAATAATAATAATAATAATAATAAAAGCCCCTTCAGTCATAACTGAATATGGGAATGCGCACCAGGTGACAGCCCCTTCAGTCATAACTGAATATGGGAATGTGCACCAGGTGACAGCCCCTTCAGTCATAACTGAATATGGGAATGTGCACCAGGTGACAGCCCTTTCAGTCATAACTGAATATGGGAATGTGCACCAGAGGTGATAGCCCCCAGCTGCTGATTTTCCTGGTGTTCCTTTCAACGTTTTCTTCTTTCTTCTGCTCGTCATGTTAGGTTTTTTTGCCCAATCTGAGGTGGTGCCGCAGAAAACATCGCTACTTGGTGTGATTGGCAGCTTCATCCTCCCAGGCTGTTGGATTTATGTCAAGTGCTCTCATGTCTCTCTTGCACACATCTTTGAATCTCAGCTGTAGTCGTTGAATTGTTCTTTAGTGACACACACACACATGCACACACACATACATATATGCAACTCATCAGTAGCTTCTATGTTTAATTTTTGTTGAGGTGGTAATATGTACCATTTTGTGTGTGGCCTAATGGATATGAACGCAGTTTCATAATCCAGATATACCAGGTTCGAAACCTGCTGCAGGCGGTTTGGTAGCAAATCGCTTTGTGTGGATTTTTAACAATGGTATAAGCGCCGTACCATTCAGAAAGCAATGGCAAACTACTGAATGAAAAAATTGCCTAGAAAAATCACAAACAGCCAATAAAAGCTGGGGTTGATTGCCACGTCCTGTAAAGGATAAGCAACTAACTAACACATGTATAAGTATTTATTTATTTTTAGAGAGATAGACAGAAGGAGCGACACCAAAAAGGCACTGAGATGGGAACTGGAGGTTGACATGAAAGAGTTATGGTAAGACATTTAACAGATGACACATGAATTAAAGGCTTGACATACTTATGTTGATGCCACACTGCTCCTTAGGGAACTGAAAAATAATTCATTCATAACCCTCCACTCCCAAGGAGCATAGGCTTTCAACAAACACATCCCAAGTCCTCCTGTCACGTGCCATCATCTCAAGTTCTTTCACGTTTTCTCATTATTTTCACCTGTTTCCCAGCTCTCTCTTCTCCATGTCCTTCTTGGTCTACCTCTGCCTCTCTTGCCCTGGGGGTTCCAGAACAAGGACTGCCTTGTAAGGCTATCAACAGGTTTCCTCAGTGTGTGTCCTATCCATCATCTTCTTCTCATCTCCTGTTCCACCGGCACTTGTCTAGCTCCCGTCATCAGTTCCACATTGGTAACCCTGTCACACCATTTTAATCCCTCTATTCTACGCAAGCACCCATTTATGAAAGTCTGTAGCTTTTTGGTTGTTGTCTTTGTTGTTCTCCATGTCTCAGAGCCATACAATAGGACTGACTTCACAATTGAGTTGAAGATTCTTATTTTCGTGTTGGACTTGATTTCTGTTGATCTCCATATGTTTCCCATGCAATGAAATCTCCACTTGTTTTTTGTATTCTTATTTTGATATCATTGCCTGTTCCCCCAGCTGTGTCTACATTGCTGCCAAAATATGTGCATGATTCTACATCTTGTATTGGTGTTTCTTCAAGTTCAACCCTGTTATCATTACCTGCATTTATTCTCTTTATTTTTGTCTTTTCCCTGTGTATTTTCAGACCCAATTGCTGTGACCTCTCATCGAGTGTTTTCAATTTGTCCTGCATCTGATTACGGTTATGGGACAAAAGAGCCAAGTCATCAGCAAAATCCAGATCATCCAACTGCTTAGTCAGAGTCCACTGGATTCCATTTCTGTTGTAGCACACATAAAATATTTTTAGCACTTTTATTTGTAATGGGACAATTTGAGCATCTATTGAAACACTGCATCAGAAACATTATAATTACATGGCTACTTTTTTCTGTATGTTTGAATATGTTCATAGCTAACACAACAAGCAAAGGCCACACTTTACAACAAACAAAATCACATTTATAAGACATCTCTGTCATTCATAACCCTACACTCTCAAAGGAGCATAGGTCTTCAACAAACACATGCCAAGTCCTCCTGTCACGTGCCATCATCTCAAGTTCTTTCCATGTTCTCCTCATCCCTTTCACCTCTGTTTCCAGCTCTCTTCTCCATGTGCTTCTTGGTCTACATCTGCCTCTCTTACCCAGAGGGTTCCAAAACAAAGACTGCCTTGTAATGCTATCAACAGGTTTCCTCAGTGTGTGTCCCATCCATCACCAGCATCTTCTTTTCTTATGTCCAGTTCCACTGGCACTTGTCTAGTTCTTGTCATCAGTTCCACGTTGGTAACCTTGTCATACCATTTTAATCCCTCTATTCTACGCAAGCACCCATTTATGAAAGTCTGTAGCTTTTTTGGTTGTTGTCTTTGTTGTTCTCCATGTCTCCGAGCCATACAATAGGACTGACTTCACATTTGAGTTGAAGATTCTTATTTTCGTGTTGGATCCTATTTCTCTTGATCTCCATATATTTCCCAATGCAATGAAAGCTCCTCTTGCCTTTTGTATTCTTAGTTTGATATCACTGTCTGTCCCTCCAACTTTGTCTATATTACTGCCAAGATATGTGTACGATTCTACATCTTGTATTAGTGTTTCTTCAAGTTCACCCCTGTTATCATTACCTGCATTTATTCTCATTATTTTTGTCTTTTCCCTGTGTATTTTCAGACCCAATTGCTGTGACCTCTCATCGAGTGTTTTCAATTTGTCCTGCATCTGATTACGGTTATGGGACAGAAGAGCCAAGTCATCAGCAAAATCCAGATCATCCAACTGCTTAGTCAGAGTCCACTGGATTCCTAGTTCTGTTGTAGCAACATAAAATATTTGTAGCACTTTTATTTTTAATGGCCACAGTTTGAGCATCCATATGAAAACACTACATCAGAAACATCTCATAATTTACATGGCTACATTTTTTGTATGTCTGAATATGTTCTTAGCTAACACAACAGGAGCAGAGGCACACTTTACAACAAATAAAATCACATTTATAAGACCTCTCTGTAGTATATCCACAAATTATAGCATAGCACAGAAGGATTACATTTTACTTTACTGAGTGCATGGAGGCGACTATCGTGGAGTCATCTTTAACTGACCACCAGATTTACACAATGCTGCAGTATACATATGGTGGAGTGAACTTCTGTGAGGCTCTAATCACTCCCTCCAATGATGCTTGAAATTATTCACACACTTCCCCAATGGTTTCCCTCTGTGCGTGAATGTAGTGTATTCAAACAACCTCAAACTTACAAGGTTCTATTCTGTGTCCTTTTGTGTCTTTTTACTTACTTACTTAGTCATTTCCCTTCTACGTGAGCTGTAGAGGTTTGGAAGAAAGAGAGCCAGGGATATCCTATTGGCTGTCTTACCTCCTGGCTTGGTTCCCATTCATAGTCCTTGGTCTTTAAGAATGTCTATTGTAGTCCTCCCAGTGAACTCTGGGTCATCATGGGGGTCTGGATGCCTGGATCTTTGTTTCCCATGCTTGTCATAGTAGCCAATCTTCTCCCATTCTGCAGACATGACCAAACCATCTTAGTTGGGACTGTTCTACTTCGGTCTGCAGGGGGTGGGTTGTTAGGCCTTGATGTATCGTCTGGTTGCGGACTATGTCTCTTCTTGTTACTTCAACCACCTTCCTCAGATACCTCATTTCTGAGGTTTGGATCTGGCTTTTGTAGACTGTAGTCATTGACCATGACTCACATCCATATGTCAAGACTGGGACATAGGTGGAGTGGTATACACGAATCTTAGTTTTTCATTACCAACCTCTCTCTTGCTAAGGAATCCTCGATTTATGGGCCTGAAAAAGTCTCCCAGCTGCTGCTGCTTTTTGAGTGGCAACTCTTCAATGATGCCTCCCTGTCGGTTCTATAATTAGCTCTGATGTATTTAAAGTGGTCGACCTGCTTCAGGACCTGTTCTCGCCCAGCTTAATCTGATTTCTTTCTTCTCGTGATATCACCATGAATTTTCTTTTAGAGCTGATTATGAAAAATAACATCCCCCTGTTTCTCCAGCTCTTCTTCCAGACTTGCAGGTTGGAATGAAGATGTGCCTCTGATTTGGCAATAAGGCAACAATTATCAGAAATGTCAGCTCTGAAATACAGACCTGTCCCTCGGGCTTCCAGTACCCCACTGAATACTTTCTTGTCTTTTCCTTACATGCCTTGATGAACATCGTTCATGAGGAGTATGAAAAGATAAGGTGACAGGAATATCACCTTGTCTTACACCAGTGGTGGTATAAAACTCTTTGATTTATGGATTTTGCTGTTTCAAATAATTTATGCAAGACTTGTAGAAGCTCTGCATAGCATTGAATCGAAAGGTGCTGGAATGTTCTTCCTTGCCAAAACAGTCCAAAGTTTGCACCACTGGGAGGACCCCTGACAGATGCCTTTTCCAGATCTATGAAACAAAGATGGATTCGACTCTTAATACTCAAGGGCCTTTTCAACTCAGGCTTGTCTGAGTGTGAGAAGATTTAGGTCTCGAGTACTTCAGTTTGCTCAGGAATCCGCACTGGACCTTATCCTAACTGTGGCTCCGTGGGCATTGATTCTTGCTTAGGATTCTATGAGAGATTTTTACCAGGACCTGAGAGAGGCTTGCCTCTATGGTTTCCACATTGTCGTTTGTCATCCATTTTGAAAAAATGGTGTTATGATAGCATCTTATTCCTTTGGTATGGTCTTATTGCATCCGCTGCCTGTATGACTTAAGAGTAATAGATCACTGATGTCCCTATCCTTAACCATTACTGGTGTTATACCATCATTGCCTGCTGCTTTGCCCAT
>JAMPIV010017416.1:0-33451 GCA_024509875.1 Oreohelix idahoensis
CTGCCGAGTGCGCAGTCCTTATGTGGTAATTTATATCTTGTGTTGTGCTGTGAACGGTATTCCATGTGTATTTCATATTAATGTGTTGTGACGTGAATAAACCCATATGAAATGTCACCAGTCGTTTACAACCCTTTATGACTCGTGTGTATGCACCTGTGGCGTGAACGATTGGATCAACACACGCACTTAATATGTGAGGTGACAGGGAACTTAACACGTATTTAGAAATAGCCCCGGAGTGGGCGTGGCCTATTTATATCGAGAACCTGTTCATCGCTTACCAGTAGACTTCTACAGTGTTTGCCTGTCTGGCGTACATGTATGTATCAAATGTAGACATTACCAGATACACAACACAACAGTAACGTTAGCAGATAATCAATAGACACCTTACCGTATCCACCATACACCAATCCTTCAATAGACAGTGAAAGTTACAGTGGTGTGCTAGGTTTATAGGATCTGAAACCCGCGAAATTCGCGTGATATTAATTCAAGAGTTTTCATTCAAGATAAGTAGTTATGTTTGTGGTGTGAACTGTGTCGCCTTAACTATGTCAACGAGCCTTCCTGTTCTTTACATCTCCTATACTGTTGAAATCGGTTGTTTTGTTGTCTAATTCTATATAGACATATTATTAGGATTTAGTATTGATGCTAAGTATTGATGGTTGTATGATATATGTAATCTTCCCTCATATGAATATGATGTTATAAAGGTTCTTTGAAAAGGAATTGATGATACAAAGTTTATGAATAATGTTTTTGGTATACATACTTAACTGTGTGAAATGGAAGGGTAATTGTCAGAACTTCTTGAAACATAAACTTGCGACATTAATAATTATACTGATATAGATATATAGTTAACTGGGTGATTGAATCACCATGGATTTTGATAATAATCCTGCAGATATAAGGCCTATGCTGGAGTGTGCATTGTTGATAGGTAGAGATGAAAAGGGATTGAGTGGTTCACGACTTGGAGTATGGATTATGGACGATTTGTTGGTTAATGTGTCAGTATCCCTAAAGTTATTTGCTGAACATAATTTTAAGTTTGTTTGTAATTCAATAATGGCTAAGGATTTGATTGATTTGCTACAGCACCTTCGTGTGTTTTTGAAACAGTATATTGAGCTTGAGCACGGACATGTAGTTCAAAGTATATTCAAGATAATCCACAACGGTATTCCTGATGAGCAGAAAAAGGAATTAGGAAGTGAGAAACAAATAAAAGTCAACAAACAGAGTGCCCTACGGGAAAGGGACAATTGTTTAAAAGTTACAACTGAAGTGAGTAAACTACACGAAACAGTCTCTAAACTGGCAAATGAGTTAGATAAGTCAAACACGGAACTTACTAAAGTACATGCGGCGTTAGATGCAGCATTGAACAAGAACAAAGAGTTGGAAATTCGGGTGAAAGACAAAGATGACGAAGTTGGTAATCTCAGACAGGAAGTTCAAGAGAAAAAAAGAAATGTATGACATATTAAAGATTGAGAGCAATGTTCGTGAAGAGACTTACATAAATATGCTTCATGAGGTGTTGGATGATAATGATATTATCAGTTGCCAACTGAAAGAAAAGAAAGACATACATGACAAATTAAAAGTTCATGATAAGAAATGTAAGATATTAGGTAATGAAACATGTCAAACTAGAGCAAATAAAGAAAAGGATGAGAAAGACAAATTAGAAGAGTTAACGACTGAGAGAGAGGAAATGATTAAGATTGAGAGATTGTTAACAGAGGAGAGAAGTAAAGTTTTGACATTTGACAAATTAAATAAGAAATTAAGTGAAGAAATTTCACAAAAAAATGTTGAAATTGCAGAAAGTACAAAAAGAGTAGAGGGTCTACTCGATGTTATTTTGAACAGCGGAATATGGTCTTCTGTAAATGTGGACAATGCTAGACAGAAAGTTGTTTACCAACAGGTTAAAAGAGCAAAGATCCAGCCCTATACAATCTTTGCGGATAGAAAGGTTAGATGTGATAGACAAATATCTTTTCGGGGAAGATATAACTTTCGAAGATCTTTTGATTCTTCTTGCAATAGCAACAATTCTTGGCGGCAGTGTAATAGAGAGAATGATAAGGTAACAGTCAGTCCTGATAGATTTCAAGCTAAAAGCCCAAAGATTAAACGAGTAACTGATTTTGGAAGTTCTCATAAGATGATATCAATGGATAAAGTTATAAGTAGTGGTTCCAAGGATGAAACCCATTATAGGCGTAACGATAAAGATACTTATAGATCTGCAGATGATACTGCAAACAAGCATATTGTCAAAGAAAAGAATGGAAAGAGTTTTTGTAGGAGAGATGTTTCTAAGGTTAGAAAGTACCAAGGAAATTCATATAATAATAATTTTCCTTCTCAGAGAGATAAGAGACAAGTTAATGTATCTCAACAGTTTAATTCTCAGAATTTTGAAAATAATGGTACAGACAAATACAAGAAGAGTTTTCAGTCGTGCAATAATTTTTCTGACAGATTTTTTGTGCGGAGTAGAAACGTTAATCATAACAAGTCTGACTGGGATTATAGACATAATAATAGTCTCAAACAAAGAGGAAATGATGATAAATCTTTTGATCAAACGACGAATAATAAGTGCAATTATGCTAATTTTGCTCGACATGAGCCTAGAAGCATTGTTATTAACCAAAGTAGCAATGATAATGATGTCACAAATACTACTGCTCGTTATGTTTCTGATTTTGAAAGAGCAGCACGTTGTTGTGAACTTAAAGGAAGAGTCGATGACATCGTGGGGTGACCAGATTTCTACACGGACTACAGTGCGGGGTAATTGTTTGTTTAACCTCTCCGTTGTTCGTAGTAAATTTCACCATTCATTAAATTGGAATTTTTATTTGTATTTTTTTTTAACAGAAACGACTTCTCGATAAGGGTCAGTGCTTCTGTTTACGGTAGCGGCAAGAATATAGGTCAACATTGTGCCCGAGTGAGTGTTCAAGCAGAACATATCAGCGTGCTAACTATGCATTGGACGTTTTACCCCTTGTGTTTATGAGATGTCGGCAAGACCTATGGAGATTTTTTTTTGCGGTTGATTCTTTTTTGTTTTCTTTGTTTATTAGGACAGTAGATGTTAATGTATTCTATTGCATAGATCATTATAGGTTGTTATATTATGATCATCATCTTTACGCATCATTTGATGTCTATTGTTTTTCTTGATATGTATGACTTGGAGAAAAATATAAATTTATAACTGAATAACACTGTAGCTAAGCTGTACATGATTGTCAGCCGGAAATATTTAAAAGTTTAAATTGAACTGTATAGAGAAAATTAACAGCGGTTGCTGATATTGTTATTTGATTGAGAAATCTAGAGATCTGATTTAAGCACTTGCTTAACATACATTACGTTGTTTTCATGTATTTGCAAACTTGTATGTTGGTAATAGTGTGTTTTTCTATGTGTTTCTCTGTGATGTAATTTTTTGGAAAATATTTTTTTTCCAGACATTGTAATTTTTTATTTTTGTGTGTGCCTAGCGTTTGACTATGTACTATGTTTGATATGTAGAGTAATGTTAGTTCGTTAAAGAAAGTTTTTTTTTGTTTTTGGATGTTATGTTGTATTAGCGCTTGATTGTGCGTTGTTGGAACTTGGTTATAGCAATGCTATTACTTTTTTGTGTGGTGTCGATAATTTATTGTTGATTATGTATAACTTGTTTAAACCCCATCAAGGCCAGCTCCTTGACGTGGAGATGGGGCTCAAGTACAGCCATCAGCGGCTGAAAAACCAAGACTGGCCAGGCCCTCCTAGACTCGAGCAAGACCACAGTCTGCCCTAGCAAGTCAAGGTGCTGAAGACGGAGGCAACCAGCCAAGAGGCGCACCACAGCAATCAGGATGCCACGCACATGCGCTATGGGAAGTATGCCTATATCTGCAAAACGTTATGGCACTCGCCCTGTGACGGACACCCAGGCAGGCGCAGTGCCGGGCCCTCTGCCTCGGAAGGGCCCAACCCCTACTACTGGGGGTCCTTCTCAATTGCCCTGTGGAGCCAGGAGGCATGAGAATAGAGCTACTGGCCAAGCAAAGAAAAGACCATTTAAAATAATGCACTGGAATGCTGAAGGCGTCAGTAGTAAAAAAGACGGCTACAGCAAAAAATTAGAGCTCGAAAATATCTTGAATGAAGAGCAAGTAAATGTATGTTGCTTGCAAGAAACCCACCTCAACAAAGACATAGCCTTCAAAATCAGAGGCTACCAGTGCTACCGATCTGACCGAATAGACAGGCGAAAAGGTGGAATACTGACACTCGTGAGGAATAACATCAGTGCATGTCAGCTTGAAACATATATGGAGGGGGCGGAATACCAGATGCTTCATCTCAGGACAGAAAGTTCAGAATTCCACCTGCTCAACTACTACTGTCCGAGTGACCGCCCACTGGCACTAGATACAATCCCAGCAAAAGAAAGACTGATTGTATGCGGAGACTTCAACAGCCACTCACAGAGCTGGGGCTATGATCACATGGACAGGAGAGGTGAGGAGCTTGAAAACTGGCAGGATGACAATGGGCTTATCCTGATTAACCAGCCAATCGACCCACCAACCTTCTACTCGAGATCATGGCACACCACCTCTACACCAGACCTGGCATTCCACTCACCCGGCTTGGAGTGGAACACCACACGCATTGTAGGGAAACAACTTGGAGGCAGCGACCACCGTCCAGTCTTCCTAATTGTGGAAAATGAACGTGTCAAGGAGAGCAGCACTCTCTCTAGGTGGAACTACAAGAAAGCAGACTGGACAATGTACCAGCACCGTACTAGTATACTGGCTAGAGATCTGACTGTAGACAAAGACATCAATAAGCTAGTCGATGAATTCAGCAGATGCATATTACAGGCTGCTCGTGAAACAATACCTAGAGGGGCTCGTAAGCACTACAAACCATATTGGAATAGTGAACTAGAGCAGCTGCACAACGACGTGGAAACATCTCGAAAGCAGGCAGAGACCAGTCCATGCCAAGAACACCACAATAACTACCAGCAAGCTAAGGCCAAATTTCAAAGGGCCAAGTTGCAGGCCAGGCGAAGAAGCTGGAAGGAGAAAACAGAGTCCTTGAACTTTGAAAGAGATACGAGGAAACTGTGGAAGCTGGTAAAGCAACTTAACGATGAAGGTACAGAGAGAAACTCAAGGATTGCTCTGTACAAAGATGGAAACATCCTCATGGGAAAACAGGCAGCTGATCACTTTGCAGACTCCTTTGCTAAAGACAACAACATCGAAGTTAGCCCAGAGAAGCAACAGGAGACTCGTGAGAAACAACACGCAGGACGAGATGGAACCATACCTGAAGTTATGGAGGCACCAATCACATTCAGAGAACTGGAGCTTGCAATATCCAAATTGAAAATGAGAAAGTCGCCAGGAGTTGATGGAGTGTCCAATGAAATGATTAAGAACTTGGGAACCGCAGCAAAAACAAAGCTGCTACAGATCTTCAATATCTGTTGGAACTCAGGCAGAGTTCCACAGACCTGGAGGGAAGCAATCATGATACCACTCCTAAAACCAGGAAAAGACAGTTCCACTGCCTCCAGCTACAGACCAATCAGCCTTACAAGCTGCCTCTGCAAAACAATGGAACGTATCATCAACCTCAGGCTACAGTGGTACCTTGAAAGTGAAAACCTTCTTGTACCACAGCAGGCGGGCTTTAGGCAGTGTTATTCCACCGAAGATCAGGCAACTTACCTTTCCCAAGAGATTGAGGATGCGTTCCAAGATAAGAAACTGGTACTAGCAGCATGGATAGATCTAAGGAAAGCATTTGACAAGGTTTGGAAAGAAGGGCTTCTGAAGAAACTGAGAAATTGTAGAGTGAATGGTAAGATGTACAAATGGGTGAAAGCATACTTGCATAACAGAAGAGCCCGAGTACAACTAGATGGCCTCAAGAGTAAGAAAATTCTACTGCGTCATGGCGTCCCTCAGGGAGGGGTTCTGTCCCCCACACTTTTCCTAGTCTACATCAACGACCTGGTTGCTGAACTACCACATGGAATGAAAGTGGCAATGTACGCTGATGACCTGGTAATATGGTGCACAGATGAGCATGCAACAGTGGCCACCAAACTGCTACAAAGAGCTATAGATGCCTTAACCTCATGGGCAAATAGATGGTGTGTGTCAGCATCAACACAGACAAGTGCAGCACTACGCTCTTCACCCTCTCTCCCAAACAAAAAGCTGGTGTCATCAAGATAAACGAAGAGCTCCTGAGAGAAGATAAACAACCCACCTATCTCGGAGTTACATTCGATGATAGGCTGACATGGAAGCAGCACATCAACAAGGCAGCAACAAAGGCCAGGAGGAAGCTAGCCATCCTGAGAAAACTAAGTGGAACCACATGGGGAGCCAGCGGGAAAATACTTAGTAAAGTTTACCAGCAGGGCATACGACCACACCTGGAATATGGGTCAGCTGCGTGGTGTCCAGCATCAAACACCACATTACAAGAGCTAGATAAGGTGCAAAACCAGGCGCTTAGGGTCATCACGGGGGCAATGAAATCAACGCCTATAGTGGAGATGGAGAAAATGGGGAGGATACAAGCACTGAGAGAACGCAGAGACACGAAAGTGCTAACACAGGCAGAAAAGTTCCTCTGTATGCCGAGCCATCCAATGAAGGACAGATTCCAAAACCTAGCAATGGGGCGACTGAAAAGAAGCAGCTTTATCCACCAGGCCAAACGATTTCGTAGACAAACCTCAGACCTGCCTGAAGTTAACAGCCCCCTAAAGTCTGTGCCAGAACAAACCCCTTGGAGAGAGGAGCATGGACTACCAGTACACATCCACACAAAAGTGAAAGGAATATTCGACAGGGATGAACAGAACAGCGTGCAACGTAGGACAGTCACTCTCAGTTTCCTGGATGATGAATACCCACAGGACCTCTGGGTCCGAGTATACACAGATGGGTCAGCACAGAATGCAGTAAAGAATGGAGGAGCAGGAGTGTACATAGAATACCCAAACAACACTAGGGATACGGTAAGAGTACCAACGGGGAAATTCTGTAACAACTATGATGCAGAAGTCCAGGCAATCAAGGTGGCAACTGAGAAACTACTGAACACCAATCTCGGTCCACAGCCTGTAGTATTCCTGACAGATGCAAGATCAGCACTCCAAGCACTTCAGTCCAGAAAATTGCCAGTTATACAAGCCCTACTTTCTGAACTGTGCAACCAGCGCAGGGTCGCCATGCAGTGGATACCGTCTCATTGTGGAATACCAGGAAACGAGAGAGCAGACGGACTGGCTAAAGAAGGTGCTGCAGACGAACAACCGGATGTACCAATTACGTACCATCAGAAGAAAAAGATGATCAAATCTATCAGAAAGCCACCAACATCAATGCAGGATGACTACCAAGCTATGAACAGATCAGAACAAATAGTCATTCTGCGCCTCAGAACAGGACACAACCGCCTCCGCAGCCACATGTATACAAAATTCAAGATTGGCAATTCAGCCATGTGTACATGTGGACAGGCACCCCAGACAGCAGAGCACGTACTGCAAGATTGCCCCGAATATGATATATTGAGGCAAACCCACTGGCCCAGAGAAACAACACTGGAAGCAAAACTATATGGACCTCTGTATGAACTACAAAAGACAGTGAAGTTTATACAAGAAACAACATTGCAGATATAGACAATATATTTCAAGCGAACGAAAGAAGAAGAAGAAAGAACTTGTTTAAATTACTGATTATGTTTTGTTTAGTTATAAACTATTTTTTGTAGTATTAGTATAGGAATACTTTGTTATTTTGTTTGTGTTTTTCGATCGTGTTTGTATGTATTTTGAAATACGTTGTTGATCTAAATAGTTATTAGTATATATTTTTACCAACGTTCTCTATATTCATACCTTTTACTTTCTATCTGTTTTTGTTGATTATTCTTCATTCTATTCTTTCTTTTCTGTTGTCTTTTCAGTATGGTTTCATATATTGTTTACATTCCGTGCGTTTTGTCCGTTTTGCATCCTTCTTGTATACTTCTTCTTTCGCTTCTTGTACTTTCATTCTATGTATTGTTACTTTAATGGTATAACTTAATATAGTGTAGCTACTTATGATATTTGTAATTATTTTACATATAAGAAATTGTTTGAATGTAATATTATTGTTTTTTCCTCATATTCTGATTTCATACTTACTTTTTTACGGATCATTTTTCGTTTGTTTGATCTTGTCTTTGCTTGTACTATCGGTTGTTTCCTATTTAATTGTTCTGTATTCACTTAACTCGGTTTTGTAATGCATTATTTTTTGGTATGCTTAATTGATTACATTGTATACTTCATTTTTACATTTCACTTAATGCTTATATTTTGTAGATGTCTTATTTTGACTTAACTTAAGGTAATTCTTATACGCATATGTTAGAGATTCATTGTCCTCTTAATCTTTTTTGGTTTTGGGGAATGTATTTGTCAAAAAATTGATAGAATCAATTTTTTTCTCTGGGGGTGAGGTAAGATGTAACGGACAGTTTTAGTGTAAGGGGAAGTAAACTGGAGTATGTTAGTAGTTGAAATAGATTTTGAGTTATAGCACTTGTTTGCTTCTTAGCTATCGAATTATTTAGAGAGTATCTCGTGATAGTTTCGAGAGACAGATTACAGACAGCGTGAAAAGCGCTGATATATTTATTCTGTATTGTTTTGAGTTGGGTGAGAGAAGCTCGCTGCTAGCCCGCAAGTGTTTGTGTTGTGTGAACAGTGAGAAAGTCTCGTGACTGCTTTTCAGCGGGACGAGTGTGTTATCTGGGGAGTGTGTTCCGGGCGTTCGATGGAGTAAGTCGGGCCTGTGTTTTTGGGAAGTGTATGCCTGTACAGTGCTGAGTTAATATGTCGACAAGTATTTCGCTGTGGATACAGCGTAGTATAAAACTGCAGTTTGAATTATTGTGGAAATGTTTATAACTGCAGTGTGCAGTCTTTAAAGGCCATTAGTTCCTGTGTGAGGAGTATTGATTAATAAGAGTACTTTAGGCCATGAATCATGATAGCTGCTGAGAGCAGGATTCTTTATAGTGCTGAGGTTAATAAAAGTACTTTAGGCCATGTTTATAGTGCTGAGTTAATAAAAGTACTTTAGGCCATGAATCATGATAGCTGCTGAGTGCAGGATTCTTTATAGTGATGAGTTTAATAAGAGTACTTTAGGCCATGAATCATGATCGCTGCTGAGTGCAGGATTTTTTATAGAGATGAGTTTAATAAGAGTACTTTAGGCCATGAATCATGATCGCTGCTGAGTGCAGGATTCTTTATAGAGATGAGTTTAATAAGAGTACTTTAGGCCATGAATCATGATAACTGCTGAGTGCAGGATTCTTTATAGTGCTAAGTTTAATAAGAGTACTTTAGGCCATGAATCGTGATAGCTGCTGAGGGCAGGATTCTTTATAACGCTGAGTTTAATATGAGTACTCTAGGCCATGTATTATGATATCATTGTAGCTGCCGAGTGCGCAGTCCTTATGTGGTAATTTATATCTTGTGTTGTGCTGTGAACGGTATTCCATGTGTATTTCATATTAATGTGTTGTGACGTGAATAAACCCATATGAAATGTCACCAGTCGTTTACAACCCTTTATGACTCGTGTGTATGCACCTGTGGCGTGAACGATTGGATCAACACACGCACTTAATATGTGAGGTGACAGGGAACTTAACACGTATTTAGAAATAGCCCCGGAGTGGGCGTGTCCTATTTATATCGAGAACCTGTTCATCGCTTACCAGTAGACTTCTACAGTGTTTGCCTGTGTGGCGTATATGTATGTATCAAATGTAGACATTACCAGATACACAACACAACAGTAACGTTAGCAGATAATCAATAGACACCTTACCGTATCCACCATACACCAATCCTTCAATAGACAGTGAAAGTTACGGGGGTGCAACAGTCAGTATCATCTGTTTCCATGTCTTTATATTCCATCACCTCCAGGTCTGATTGGAAGGCTTCCCAGTTTGCTTTTTTTATAGTTGAAAGTCAGTTTCACTGGTTCTGGTTTTGAAATGACTTTTTCCTGCATGGTTATTACAATGGGCAGATGATCTGAGTTTGTATCTTGTAACACTTCCCAATTTACATTCGCTAGGTTGTTAGTTGCTATACTTATGTCTATAGCTGAGTCTGTCCTGTTAGCTTGTGGATTAATTCTAGTTGCAGTTCCATCATTTAGAATTAGCAGGTCATTGTTTTCTATGAAGTCAAGTAGGCAGTTTCCTGCATTGTCTGCATGTTGTCCACCCCAAGCATAATGATGGGAATTAAAATCGCCTACTATGACTGTTTTGGGGCCTAGTCTGGTGCTTATGGCTTGCATTTCTTCATCTTTAATTGAGCCATCTTTAGCGTATACATTTAGAATTGTTAGATTGTGTGGTTCTGCTGCTATAGTTACCTGGATACCTTCTATGTTGGTTGTATCAAATATTTCCCAGTCTATAATTTTAAATGTTTCGCTAACTAAGACTGCGACACCCCCTCCTCTACCTTCTTTCCTATCGTGCCTAAGTGTCTTAAAGCCCTTACAACTATATCTACTATTTGGGTTTAAATGGGTCTCTTGAAGAGCATAAATAAGGTAGTTCCTCCTGTCTCTGCTAGTAGGGTTGCAACATTTTTTTTGATACCCCTACAATTCCACTGTATAATTCTAAATCCTTCTACGTTGCATTTTAACATCATCTAGTATCCCTTTTATTTTTGGTTAAAGTACCAAATTTACTTTTATTCTGTATTTCCTGTACCATTATCAAACATGTTTTCGAGAAATTCCTCATTAAACTTGTCATTTTGTAACTAACTTTTTCCACTAAGTATGGTAAAAGTACCTCAACTTGTTCTTTGATAGTTTCTTCTAGGTTGCTTTTGTTTCCATGTTGCATTATGTTTTTTTTTAACCAGTTTCCTATTTTCATCCAATACCACATTCGCTTCTCTCCCTAGGTTAATCTCCTGTCTTCCCCTTTCCATTCTTTTTAGCATTATTTCATTTTCCTCTTTTAGTTCAGACAGTTTGACTAGTATTATTTCATTTTCTTCGTTCAGTACAGTCAGGTTAGCCACATCCTGGGCAATTTGGTGCTGTATGGCTTTCACTTCTTGAAGCAATGCCTCTGCACTTTTCACCGCATTCACATTTTCCAATGTTGTAGCTGAACTGTCTGGCTGACTGTTTTCTTTTGTTTTGTTAGCTACTTTCTGGTCTTTTTCTTTTGACAGCTGTGTTTTAATAGTTTTAATTTCTTCTTTTACAGACTTGATTTCTTCTACAACTTTACTGTTTGTGTTTTTGGTGTTTTCTTTAATTACTGTTTTAAATGGTTTTCTTGTTAAGATGGATTCTTTTAGTGCTTGTTTTCTTTGCTGGTACACTGGACAGCCATGAAACCTGGCACTGTGGTTCCCTTTACAATTGATACACTTTCTGTTCCCATTCGCCTTTTTGTAGTCGGTATCTGCCTTTGCCTTTTCACACTGTGTAGAGGGGTGATTACTGGAGCAGTATCTACAAACTGTTTTACCCTTACAGTGGTTCTTTCCGTGGCCGAATTTCAAACAGTTGGAGCATTGTAGCACAGGGGGAATATAAGCTTCTGTATTCTTTTTGGCTTTCCCAAATAGTAGTGTTTTCGGGGTTTCCCTCCCTTCTGTTGTTATTACAACCACTGGGGTCACAATATTTCCTTTCACCGTTGTTATTCTGTCTACGTGTACCAGCTTTATGTCTGGGTTCTGTTTTGCGAGGTTGTTCCTAACTTCCTCGCTTGACAGGGTAGTGTTTATCCCCTTCAGCACACATCTACTTGTCTCTTTTGCTATCTCTATCTTCACTTTTATGTCGTGTGCAAGAGTCACTGTTTTTGCTTCTACTTTTAGTACCTCTAACATCTCTTTTATTCTGTCACTCTGATTTAGGGTAATGATTATGCCGAAATGGGTTTTTTGAAATTTTGGCTATCGCCTTTTTGCTTAAGACAGGTTCCAGGATGGTTATAATTTTGTCTTCATCTAGTGCCTTGATCTTGACAGCCTCACCAGCTACTTGCGTTAACTTTAAACGACATATGTTAACTTCATGCTCATCTTTATTTTAGGAAACTGCATGTGTTGTTTTATGTCTTGAGTCTTCTTTGGGGCTTTCTGTGCTTTCATTGCTATTTTTTTGGTTAGTGTTTTCTTCTATGAGGCCCTGATTATTCTCTTCTAGTTTATCGTGCCTGGTGTCCCTACCTTGGTTTTTAACTGCTTCTGCCCACGTTTTGCCTTCCTTTGTTGTTTTTACTTCTGAGCCTCCTTCCAGTTTTTTCCTTATTTTCTCTATCCTGTCCTTTATTTCTGTGTCTCTGATTTCAGTGTTCGTGGTCCTGTTTTTTTCCGTAAGGTTTGGTGTTTTGTCCTTTTCATTGGCCCACGCCATTCCCTTCCCGGACTGTTTCCTGGTTATTGGTGCCATTGGTTATTTTCCCTGTATTTTAGTTTGCTACTACTCTTTTTATTATGTGCTTGGTTTCGTATGAACTTTAAGACCCTTAGTCTCGCTGCTTTAGTCTTAAGTTGTGTAAGCCCTTTTTTTTTTATAATAATATTATTATTTAAGAAACACTTTTAAACCTGTCTAGAAGACCTTGTTGAAAAGTTAAATCTAGTTCGAATTTTCCAGGTAACTTCACTAGCCTATATGAGTTTTTACTTAAATTATATTTGGATGGCTGAATATTATTTTTTTGTAATCTATGGTTTTGATTTAATTTTTTTAAATTTCCCTCACTACAATTCCTAAATTATACAAATATTTATAGCAATAGTTAAATATTCCCCTAATAACTTAATAGTAACTGCAATAATCTAATACTAACAACAAACCACAAAAGAAATCACCACTTAAATTATGTCTATCAAGATGGCTGCCAGATCTCACACAAGCAATTGCCACGTTGCGCCTGGAACTATTTAATTTCTATTATTTTTAGTTTCTTTTGCCGTAGAATTTTGTGTTATATTAAAATTGCAAGCGATACTTAACTAGTCACCAATTATTTGACATTAAATGTACTAAGCTAATACTTGAATCTAACTAAAAAGGAATCGCCACTTATATTTATTAAGTCTATCAAGCGTATTTAATAGAATTCCTAAGTTATACTAACACTTCTAGATACCAATTACCTAAAATTAACTGTAACAAACTAATACTGAAGATAGATAAAAAAAATTTCAACTTATCTGTAAACTTGAGTAGTTCAATGAATGTCTCCACTTTTTCTCGTCCTAAAAAGGACGAATCAGCCTAGTGTATTTTGAGGTTAGCAAAAATGTGTCTTACCGCTTCAGAAGACGGAAGTCGAATGTTTGCCATGACCCGCAAATGATCGCGATTCTTCCGCTCGAAAAGTAGACGAAAATTTATAGGTACACAGGAGGCAATTATTTTTTTTTTTTTTTTTTTTTTTTTTTTCCTCGCTTGAGCATATTTTTTCGTCGCATCGCATTTTTTATCCCATACAAAATGAGTGTAACTAATGCATGAATATTTTATCCCCGCAACAAACAACAGTTTATCAGAGAGGGTCAAAAATGTAAAATTTTTCTTCGGAATTTGAAATGTGCATTTATTTATCCCATATAAAATGTAACTGCATATGTCTATAATAGCAACAAACAACCGAAAAATTTTTCTTCGGAATTTGAAATGTATTGTAATGTCCCAACACAGAAGACCCAATGACAACATGTGTCACCGTAGTGATCTTTGCTGCAAAACGTTAATGAACAAAATGTTACATATAAATATAAAATAACTATTTAATTTTTTTAAAGTTATGACTGGCTTTGCTGCACATATTACTCCCCTTGTAATTAAAATTACTTCCCTTAGATAAAAGGTATAAATGTATCTTAACGTTTAAGTATGAAGGAAATAACAATGCGGTGGTAGTGGAACATTGATAAGAGTTCTGAATGTCAATGTCTAGTTGTGTAGCGAATACAGAAAGTTAGTTAAAAGTCAGTGTCTGTACGTGCTTGTTGCATATGTGGGAACTGACTTTTTTCTTCCCCCCCCCCCCCCCCCCACCCCAACTTCCTTTCTTTTTCTCTAATGCGTATGGAATCAATATTTGCCGAGTTTGTATATGTATCCCGCCAAGCACTCCAATGGAGGCAACTAACATTCATTAATGTGACTGCCATAATAAAAAAAATAGCCTGTACGTGTTGCAAGAAAGTGCTAAATATCTCACAACTAGATTAAACTAATATTGAATCCAGGCTTGCGCCGTGCGGCGCCCCCCCCCCCCCCCCCCCCCCCCCCCCTTCAACCCTCCTCCAACCCCAATTTTTAAAAAAAGGCGACCAAAGATGAAGTTTGTGCAAGAGAGACATGAATAGATAAATACAGGATTCTGGGTGGACAGAGATGCTGATCGCAGCAAGTCGAGATGTTCCCTACAATTATGCGAAAACACCCTGTGGAAATAGCCATTTTAGAGATGCCCCCTAAACGAAATGGGTTCAGTTTTAAACAGAGGCCGAATAGCCAAGAGAAGGATGTCACTTGAGAGCCATGACCCAAGCTTGACCGCTGCCATAAAATGTCAAGGTCGATCAAGTGATCACAGTATACGATTTACTATTTCTACAAAGTGATTGACAAGTCAATTTCTTCTTTTTAAAATGTTATTATCAGCACTTGTCTTCTTCTTGTTTGATCCTTAGCCACCAACCGTCAAAGCAGTCAGTGGCCATCACGCCTAGTGGCGTCTTGTAGGGCAACAACAAATTTATTCCACTTTGCTCGGTCAGTGGCCATCTTTCGTACAGTGCCCCAACTCTGGTTCATTCTTTGCATCTCAGTCTCCATGTGACCGCTTGCCCTTTCACGCTAGCTTTGGCGACCTAGATCAAGCTGAAGCATTTATGTGCAAAAGATGCTACATAGTAAAATGACAGACCTGGGTGGAAAGCAAATGACTGTTCGCACACAAGTCGCAGTATGCTCCCAACGATTCAGTTGCGAAAACACCCTGTGGAAATAGGCCATTTTAGAGATGATCTGTTTTTTTTTTTTTCCCCCTAAACGAAATGAATGGTTCAGGTTCGAAAAACGAGGAGTGCCGAATAGCCAAAGAGAAGGATGATAGGTAGGCGATTTCACTTGAGAGCCATGACCCAAGGTTGAGAACTGCTACCCATAAAATGTCAAGGTCGATCAAGTGATTCACAGTATATCGTTTACTGTGTTTGTCTAATTTCTAAAAGTGATTGACAAGTCACCAATGAACTGTTTTGCTTATCACCAAACTTAAAGGGAAGAACATTCCTGGGTTGAAAAAAATAACAAAAGGTCAAGTATTACGATCTCTGGCGGAACGCCAGTTAGCACTTGAACCACCACAACATATGAAGGATTAACTCTGACTACATAAAATCAATATAACTATTAGTGCCGTATAAACATACACGGCCACATCCACAGCCCTCCGCCAGGTTGTTTTTGGTCGGCCTCTCTTTCGTTTTCCTTCAGCGGTCCAAAGCATAGCTGTTCTTGTGATGGCATCGGGGTCTCTTCTGAGGACATGGCCAACCCAGCTCCAGCATCTGCCATCTCTGGTGGTGTGCATGTACTCTTGCTTGCTCCGAGTAAGCAGATTTTGGTTGGTGATGGTATTCGGCCAAAGCCTTCGGTGAATTTTTCTTAGGCATGTTGTGTGAAAAGAGGACAATTTCGATATTTCCTTCTCTGTAACTCTACAGCATTACGCACCATAGTGAAGCACAGAAAGCACACAGCTCTGATATAATCTTAATTTTGTGCTTGTGCTGTATTGAGAGGACTTCCAGATGTTGTTTAGGCTAAAAAAGGCTGTTCTTGCCTTATTCATTCTGATGTTGATGTCTTTGCCTGCCCCGCCGTCTGGTGTTAATATGCATCATAGGTATGTGAAGGAATCTCTGTGTATCAGTTGCTGATTCCTTACTGATATGGGCTCAGGGTTGCTCACATTGAGCGTCATGACCTCTGACTTCTTTAAATTGATGTTCAAGCCCACCTGCTGGCTAAAGTTATTAAATCTATCCGTTTTTTCCTGATGTGTTGATGTGAATGTGCTAGTAGTGCAATGGCATCTGCATATTCCAGATCTTCCAATGTAGAAAATGTAGTCCATCTTATTCCTCTTGGACTGCCCTCTGTTGTCTGGCGCATCACCCAGTCTATGACTGTTAAAAATAGAGTGGTTGATAAGGGGCATCCCTGTCGTTCTCCAGTCGTCACCTCAAAGGTTAGGTTGCTCTGCCCAACACTACACGTAAAGTTGGCACAGAGGCTTTTTATGATTGATACTATGCAGCTTGGAATTCCATAAGCCCTCAGTATTGTCCATAAACTGTCCCTATGTATGCTGTCAAAAGCCTTTTCAAAATCAACGAAATTAATGTACAGCTGTCTTTGCCAGTCTGAGCACTGCTGTGTAATGTTCCTGAGAGTGAATATATGATCTACATATCTTCTGTTCTTTCTAAATCATGCTTGTTTTTTCCTCAGTTTGTGGTCTACTGCTGTTGAAATTCTCTGTATAATTATCCTGCCTAGTATTTTGCTGGGAACTGAGAGACAAGTAATTCCTCTCCAATTATTGCAGTCTGCAAGATCTCCCTTCTTGGGCAATTTGACAATTATTCCTTTGTTCCACTCTGATGGTGTTGTCCCCGTTTTCCAGACTTGTGTAAATAGTGGTTCTAATAGTTCTGCTGCTAGCTCAGGGTCTGTCTTAAATAGCTCTGCATTTACGTTATCATGGCCAGGAGCTTTTCCGTTCTTTAACCCTTTGATTGCTGTGATGATTTGTTCTTTTCGTGGAATGTCTGTATTTACATCTAGATCGTTTTCAGCCTCAGGAACATTCAATTGTATCTCTGGTGGTTCCTTGTTCAGAGTTTCTCTGAAGTGCTCTGCCCAACTTGTTTCCTGTCCCTCTGCTGTCGTGATGAGATTTCCTTGCTTATCTCTTACTAATGTAATATTGTTTGCACCTCGTTTTCCGCTGATGAATTTAGTTATTTTGTATACTGTGCTTTGTTCATTTCTCAGTGCTGCCTCTTCTGCCTATCTTGCAAGATCGTCTTGGAAATTCCTTTTGTTGGCTTGGGTTTGGCGTTTAACTTTCTTGTCCAGCTGACTGTACTGTTCGCTATCTAGTCTTGCTTATTTCTTTACTGGAATCCCAAGCATGATTTGCTGCTTTCCTTATATATTGTTGAAATGGTGTTGAATTTCTTGTCTATATCATCAGTCAATGCCTTTTCCTGACTTTTGACAAACTGATATCGTTTCTTTATGTCAGCCGCAAAAGCTTTTCTGGTAAGGGGGTTCTTCAATTTGCTGATGTCAAACCTTTTCTGTGTAGTTACAGTTGGTCCAGCCCTTCTTAGTTTCACTTTCAGTTTTGCTACTACTAAATGTTGATCACTTCCCACATCTGCACCTCTTCTTACCTTCACATCTTGTAATGCATGTCTCCATCTACCGTTAATCATGATGTGGTCTATCTGGTTTCTGTCCCGACCATTTGGTGATTCCGATGTTAATTTGTGAACTTCTTCATGTGGGAAAAGTGTTCCTCCAATGACCAGGTTGTTAATGCTACAGAAACGTTTTAATTTATCCCCATTTTCGTTTGCTGTTCCGCTGCCGCATTTCCCGATTACTCTTTCAGTATATGTATTTTGTGTACCAACTTTCGCATTGTGGTCTCCCATTACTATAATAAGATCATATCTAGGTGTGTCTACCATTTCTTTCTGCAGTTGTTGGTAGAATTCATCCTTGACCTCTTCATCGCTGTCATTCGTTGGTGCGTAGCATTGTATTGTTGTAGTATTGGTGAATCTACCTCTCAATCTTAATCTTATCAGTCTGTTGTTGATGGGTTTCCATTCCAGTAATGTCTTTTCTGTTCCATTCTGTTGAATAATGGCTACACCTTCATTATGCTGTCCATCCTCTCTTCCAGAGTAAAGTACTGTTTCTCCTGTTGCTGTTTTAACTTTTCCTGCCCCTGTCCATCTGATCTCGCTTATCCCTAGAATGTGTAACCTATAGTTTATCATTTCTGCCGTGACCTGCTTTAGTTTACCCGTCTAATTCATTGTCCTGACATTCCAAAATCCTATTCTTGTATCATGTTTTGTTCTGGACGTCCGTTCTCATGTCAGTGGCTTCATTTCGGCTTTCACCGCTGACAGTCATACGAGCCTCAGACTACGGAAGTCCGTCCCGCAGCAAAGTTTGTTTATTTGTTGTTGTTTCCGTAACTTCAATTTTTTTTTACATAGACAGGGGTGTCAGCCCTATGCTAAAACCCCAAACCTGGAGGACCAGGGTGCCTGCTTTAGTCTGAGCTCTGCCCGCGCAAACCTGTCCAGCTTGGTAGAACCGTCCAGGAGTAAAACTCCCGCTGGCATAGCTCTGGGGGTAATCAGGGTACGCAAGCCGCCATACCTCCACAAGGTATTGACACCGGTGATGGCAGATCAGCACTTGTACCTACTGAATATACATAACATGCATGTCGAAACAAATGGTAATAACTGCCATTTGAAATTTGACAAATACGTTGTATTTTTTATTCCCATAACCAAAAAAACAAAAATTATAAATTGACCAATGAACTCAACGTTACAAGACAGAGCAAAAACATTTGCCCGCCACGATGTCACGTGATTTCTCCTTGCGCTGCTGTGTTAAAGTGACACATCATTGTATGTCATAAAATAACAGGTAAGTCGTTGTATTGTGACGTTTGTTTCATATAAAGTAATTGGATAACACGAAGAACTAACAAATTGCAAATAACAAGTAATTTTACAATTACCCTGTATAATAACATCAATCAATACCCTTTAGCTCCCCGAGGAGCATAGGCCTTCAACAAACATATGCCAAGTCTTCCTGTCCTGTGCCATCCGCTAAAGTTCTTTCCATGTTTTCCTCATCATTTTTACCTCTGTATCCAGCTCTCTTCTCCATGTGTTTTTTGGTCTACCTCTGCTTCTCTTTCCTTGTGGATTCCAGAACAAGGACTACCTTGTAATGCTATTAACAGGTTTCCTCAATGTGTGTCCTATCCATCGCCAGCGTTTTCTTCTCAAATATTGTTCCACTGGCACTTGTCTGGTTCTTGTCATCAATTCCACATTTGTGACCTTGTCATACCATTTCAGTCCTTCGATTCTACGCAAGCTTCCGTTTATAAAAGTCTGTAGCTTTTTGGTTGTTGTTTTTGTTGCTCTCCATGTCTCAGAGCCATACAATAGGACTGACTTGACATTTGAGTTGAAGATTCTTATTTTCTTGTTGGATCCGATTTCTCTTGATCTCCATATGTTTCCCAATGCAATGAAAGCTACTCTTCCTGTTTGAATTCTTATTTTGATATCATTGTCTGTCCCTCCAACTTCGTCTATATTCTTCTTTTTCTTATATCCTTAGCCGCCGACCGTCAAAGTAGTCAGTGGCCATTGCACCTGGTGGCGTCTTGCAGGGCAGCAACACATTGATTTCACTTTGCTCGGTCGGTGGCCATCCTTCGTACAGTGCCCCAACTCTGGTTCATTCTTTGCATCTCATCCTCCACAGTCCTCCGCCAAGTTGTTTTCGGTCGGCCTGTCTTTCGTTTTTCTATTTCTAATGTGACCTGTTTTAGTTTACCCGTCTCATTCATTGTCCTGACATTCCAAAATCCTATTCTTGTTTTACGTTTTGCGGTCAGGACGTCCATTTTCGTGTCAGTGGCTTCCTTTCGGCTTTCACCGCTGACAGTCATACGAGCCTCAGACTCCGGATGTTCGTCCCGCAGCAAAGTTTGTTCATATGTTGTCGTTTCCGTAACTTTGTTTCTTTTTGCATAGACAGGGGTGTCAGCCCTATGCTTAAACCCCCAACCTGGAGGACCAGGTATTGCCACCAGTGATGGCAGTTTGACTATATTACTGACAAGATATGTACACGTTTCTTCATCTTTTAGTGGTGTTTCTTCATGTTCAACATTGTTATCATTTCTTGCATTTATTCTCATAATCTTTGTCTTTTCCCTGTGTATTTTCAAGCCCACTTGTTCTGAGCTCTCATCGAGAATTTTCATTTTCTCTTGCATCTGATTATGGTTGCAAGTCATATGAAGAGCCAAGTCATCTGCAAAATCCAGATCAAAAAGCTGTTTAGGCAGATTCCACTGGATTCCATTTATGTTGTGTATAATCGCATGTCATGTTACAAATACGTTGTTAGCAATAATCTAAAGAGCATGTCGTAAAGTTCCCGGGGGTCTTTGAAGAGACAAAGACATAATAAAACCACTGCACATTCAGACATGTCGTTGAAGCGACTAATACGAGGTCGTGAATGAGGATGGTAACTTCATCACGTAAAACAAATTGGTTCAAAAACCACCGCTGCCATTGTATCCCATGCTATACGAGGAGCACAAAAGAGAATGATGGTGTAAGGGGGGGAGGGGAGGGGGGGGGGTTCTGATTGGTGGAAAGGAGAAACAGGAAAATATGCAGCTGAGGGCTGTCACCTCAGGGGCGCATTCCCATAGTCAGTTATGACTGAAGGGGCTATTATTATATATTATTTTGATTGGTGGAGAAGAAAAAGGGAGGTCAGAGGTGAGCAGGGGAAGGCACTGGAAAGCATGGCGATGTGCTATGGCGAAAGTGGATGAATATATTGTGATGGATGCCTTTAATTGTCTAGTGTGACAGCGTATTTATATGTGCTGGTATTGTGTATTCACTCATCTGTGATTTTCATGAAGGTTATGCACTTCGCTGACTGTATATTATTGTAACTTCGTGTTCATAGTTTTCTGAATACATTAGACAGAGATTGGAATATTAATCGAGTTTGTTATTACTTTAAGGTGTCCAAAGCTGAATCACGTACCATTTATAGTGTTCTCATCTTAGACGTACGAGTCTATATTTAGAGTTTACTCCTTCCCTCACTCTCGTGTTTATTATCTAGACGACTAAGACACATGAGTGTTTTATTTAAAACATGCTGTGCCAATGATGATGATGCAGAGTTTATAACGTTTATTTAAGCTGAAGTTTGTGAAGTGAGTGTTATCAATAAAACATCATCTAATCAAACAGATTCTAAAAACATGCAAACGCATTTAACTCAACGTGTAGAAAATACAACTTGAAGATCGACCATTAGAGACAGAAACTATGAAGATTAGCAGATCGCCGGGTCCACTTAACATACATGTCAACAATATCAGACATAACCAGGTTCCAGAGTTCAAATACCAAAGAAATATGTTCCTGCTAAAAATAGAAAACGTGACATAGAAATCGAAACAAGTTGTAAAAAAAACCAATGCAGTGACTTACTAAGTGTTACCACTAATCAAACATCTGAACATCAGTACGGACACTTAACGAAAGCCGATAACTAATATATTCTTACCAACTCTTTGCTGTCAGTGCCAAATAGTGTCCCATACTCAAGCCCAAGAGAGTAAAATCACATCCTGTGAGATGGGATATTTTAACACGGGCCATTGTTGTTGCCGGGAGAGACCGGGTGAGATGTGATGACTTCAGAGGAATTGTTGGAGCTGCATCCTGCATCGGGAATATGGAGATACGGAGGATTAAGTGGTTTGGCCATCTCATGAGGATGGAGGCCGATAAACTACTACAACAGCAGAACAAATTTTTATTGTTCCATTTTCTTGAAAAGTTATTTATAATTACTTATTTAGTCGCTCCTCTTCTACTGTGAGGTGTAGAGATTTGTAAGAGAGAGCGCCATACTGTTCTTTCGACTGTCTTGGTTCCGTTCTAGTCCTCGGTCCTTCAAAGATTGTCTAATGTTGTCCTCCCAGCGGACTTTGGGTCGTCCTGGAGGTCTGCATCCTTGACTCTTAGTTTCCCACGCTTGCCATGGTAGCCAATCTTCTCCCATTCTACAGATATGGCCAAACCATCTCAGTTGGGACTGTTCTACTTGGATCTGCAAAGGTTGGGTTTTAAGGCCTTGACTTATCGTCTGGTTGCGGACCATGTCTCTTCTTGTTGTTTCAACCACCTTCCTCAGATACCTCATTTCTGATGTTTAGATTTGGCATTTGTGAGTTGTAATCATTGCCCATGAATCGTCAAGACTGGGACATAGGTGGAGCGGTATGCAGCCATCTTCGTCTTCTTACCAACGTCTCTTTTGCTGAGGAATCCTCGATTTATGGCTTGAAAAAGTTTCCCAGCTGTTGCTCTTTGGGTAGCCAACTCTTCTTTGATGCCTCCCTTCCGGTCTATGACAGCTCCAATGTATTTAAAGTGGTCGACATGCTCCATGACTTGTTCTCCCAGCTTAATCAGATGTCTTCTTTCCTCTCATGCTATCACCAAAAGTTATTTATAATGCAGTGACTGAAAAAAAAATATTTAAAAACCAAAATATTATTTGCATTATTTAATATTTATTTGCTTCTTTTTTTATTTTCAATGGGTTTTAGCAAGATCGCTGAAAGGATGATGAATGAAAGGCTTTATTGGTGGCTAGAAAGCACTAAGATCCTAAATACTAATCAATCAGGTTTTAGAAGAAACAAATAGACAATGGATCAGTTGATAAGATTCACCCAAGAGATAGGTGATGCCTACCAAGACCCAAAAAAAATGTGTTAGCAACATTTATTGACCTTAGACATGCCTGTGATCGAGTCTGGAGGATAGGCCGTGCGAAGAATGGGAATATCAGGGAGAATGTACAACTGGCTGAAAGGTTTTTTTCCACAACAGAACAACCCGAATAACATTCAGTGGATCTACATCAAAACAAAGGGCCCTGGAGGAAGGACTGCCCCAGGGATCAGCATTAAGTTGTACACTATTTATTATATACATAAATGACCTCCCAGATGTCATCACCTGTCAAAAAGCACTCTTTGTTGATGATCTAGTCATCTGGACAAAAGGAAAACATCTCCAAACCACCAAAAATATGAACAAGAACCTGACAACTGTGACGAGAGGTTATTGATTATATAAGTAATAGATAAGACGATATCCAGGTGTATCAGAAGATACAAGGATAGAATGCCAGTCAAGAGTTCTGGTCTTAAAATTACGAGGGTGAGTCAAGTGAAAACCGGTAATATGTTATAACAATAAGAATAATCATGCCATTATATTGTAACTTGCCAATATTGTTGTCCTGGATGTCTCGAGTGTTATGCATGCGCTATCGCGGTGATGACGCATAAGGTGACGTCATAATGACGTTTTAAAGATGGCCGCCCCGCTAGTGGAATGCACGAAACAGCAGCAGTGTTCTGTTATTCAATTTTTGATCAGCGAAGGGGTGAAACCAATAGAAATTCATCGGCGAATGAAGCTCCCCTTCTACCGCGATGTGTAGAGGTTTGGAAGAGAGAGTGCCAGACTATCCCATCGGCTGTCCAGTACAAATAATATTCATCAGGTAATAACATGGATAAATGAAATATATACATGATAGTCTTCATAATCCAGCTTACCTTCAGACTTCAGAAATCACACTGGACATTAATGGCTTGGCAGGCCGCACACAACTGTAGATGGCAAAGGCGTAGTGGCAACTCTACGTCCAGTCAGTTTCAAAACGTTTTTCAGTGTCCCTTGTTCAAATTGCGCTCCCTTTTTTTTTTGGCCAAAGCAATCCTTCTGGAGAGCATGACGTTACATGCTTTGTAGGTCTGCTAAATTTGTGAGCAAGATGCATGCAATTTTGACTTCTGTACAAACTGTTCCACCTCTTCCGTCATTCTAGTCTTCTGTCCATCCGATTCTGTCCATTTTAGTCTCGTTAGAACCGGACAGTCCACAGCTAACATTCCATCTAACTTTCTTATTCGTCCGTCCATTAAGCATTTTCCTATATCGCTCGAAAGTGTGTACTGATCATATCAACTTATAGTTTTATACTTCCAGCCATATTACATATATGTGAACGTAGAGGCAAACTTCCAGAATCTAAACATGTAAGTCTTTCTGTTATTCGTCCACTCAGGTGGTTATACCATCCTTCAGAAGTTTGAAATAAAACACATTTCACTACGGCTGTAGTGGTCCATGTTTGTTATGCGTTGAGCCTCTCTCGCTTGCTTTGCCGTGACGTGTGATATGCTAGTGACACTGTTGATTTCCGTATTCGATTCTACAACAGAATTTGTAAACAATTTTGCTATAACAACCATCTCTGCATACTGCCAATTCTGGAAACTTGAATTTAATGTAGAGAAAACTGTGTACAGCCTGTTTAGTCAAAACAAGAGAGTTAATGAGAAAAACATTGAGGTCTGGATGAACGGAGAGAAACTAGCATACGAAGAATTCCCGAGATATCTTGGAGTCGAGCTTGACCGTAGACTTACCATGGAACCTCACACAGACAAGCTGATTGAGAAAGCGTCTACAAGACTTAGGCTCAGCAAGTACCTTTTCTCCTGTAGGTGGGGAGCAAACTAGCACTCAGTACGCCAACTCTATACTGGATATGCCCGCTCAGTCATTGACTACTCCTTCCCCATCCAAACTTTTGCAAGCAAAAGCCCACCAAAAACACAGAATACAAAAGACATCTTTTCTTAAAAATGCAAAAGATGCTAGCATCAAACACCACCTACCAGCAGTTAGAAAGCCAATGGCAACTATCAATAATGAACCACCTTGTTGGCAGGCAACTACTCCTACAATAAGAACTGAACTCTCTGACTCCCCAGCAGACAAGAACACCCTAGCACCAGTACTGAAAACCATCGCCTTTGAAAGTATAGACTCATATCCACAAGATATCATCCATGTCTACACAGAAGGATCTGCTTTTGAAGCTACCACCAACGCTGGATATGGCGCAGTGATAAAATACCCCAACCTGCACCCAGAAGACCACCCTTGCATCTTTGGCCCTTGCGGAGAAATTTGCTCCTGCTATGATGCAGAAATAACAGCACTAGAAAAAGCATTGTGCCGGATAATCTCAGACTTTGTTAACCAGTTGATAACACCACAAGGTAGTCCTTGTTCTGGAATCCCCCAGGGTAAATAACAAGAATTCAGAAAAACAAGGAAAACCTTGAACGGATGGCACAGGACAGGAATTCATGGCTTGAATGTACAGAAGGCACATGCTCCTTATGAACCCAACGGGTATAACATTGACAAAAGGGTAATACAATGGAGTAATATAACCCATTGATTCTTAAAGTGGTATATATATATATATATATATATATATATATATATATATATATATATATATATATATATATATATATATATATATATATATATATATATATATATATATATATATATATATATATATATATATATATATATATATATATATATATATATATATATATATATATATATATATATATATATATATATATATCAAGCAGGGAGCGCAGAGACATGGTAGTTCAGGATAAAGGAGAAACTGAGAATGATAAGAGGTTGCAAAAAGCAGCGCAGCAGGTCCAACAAGGCCAATGGACCACATGGGAAGGAGCCCTGCAGAGGTCCTTGACATGGAATGATATATGGCATATGGCACCTCTTAGGCTCAGCTTCGTGGTTAGATCAATGTATGACCTGCTGCCGTCAGCCACCAACCTTGTGAAATGGGGAAAGTCGGATGATGAGCAGTGCCCCCTGTGCCAGGGGAGGCAGACACTTGAACACGTGCTCTCAGCGTGTAAGGTGGCATTAGGGCAAGGGCGATACACTTGGCGCCATAACAAAGTGCTAAATGAGCTTGCTGTGACAATAGATCAGGCAAGAATGAAAGCGAATAGCAAAGTCCTGCCAGACACCGCAAACACATACTTTCTGAGGGCAGGAAAGTCACCACACCCCAAACCGAGTAAACCTGGTAGCAGTTTACCATCTCTTCTTTACTGTGCAAACGACTGGGAGATGGCGGTAGACCTACCTGGACTGTGGGGGGGGGGGGGCATATCCAGAGTGTATCAGAAAATCGCGGAGACGGCCGGATATAGTGCTTCATTCTGCAGCAACGCTTCAGGTCATACTGATTGAACTGACCGTGCCATTTGAATCCAGATTAGACGAGCAACATTCATTCAAAGCGGCCAAGTATAGGGATCTGGCCGCGGATTTGAGACACGATGGATTAAGTGCAAGGGTCATGACGGTTGAAGTGGGCGCAAGAGGGCTTGTGGCTGCATCAGTGTATGATTTATTGAAACTGTTGGTGCTGAAGGGACAGTCTAGAACAAGGGCACTGAAGAGGCTTAGTGAAACTGCCGAAAAGGCATCAGGCTGGCTGTGGAACAGCCGCAATGGGCGATTTACATCGTGACAATAAACGCTGCGGTATAAAAAACACCAAAATCTTTCTAAGTCCACAACGCTGAGTTTTTTTGGTGTACTAGTGAAAGAGCTGCGACTCTGGGGCAACAGGCGATGTATACTATAGGGAGTGTCAGGTACAGAATTTCAGTGGCTTGCGGCACGCAGCTCGTCGGCTGCCCGCTAATGTCTCAGTGTGTGTCCTTAGTTGTGAAGGGCGACGGAACGAACGGAATAAATTTGTCTTCTCTTTGTTACTTTCACAATTGCCTCCACGGCTGGCGTTGTGGATTTAAAAGTTGCTACCATAAGTGAAATGGGTTCATTTTCGGTACAAGACAACAGGAAGCTGAGACGCTTGGGAGTCATGACCCAAGTGGGCCCGCCCCCCCTTAGAGTGTAAAGGAGTAATTGGGCCGAAACACGTGTCGGATGGGGGACTTCTTCTGATGATCAGATTGCTTCCTGTTGTATCGCTCTGCAAAGAGTTTCCTATCATAATCATATATATATATAGATATATAAACAAATAAAACAATATTTAATCAGTTTTAAAAGATAACGGTACACAGGTAACACGGGACGTTTCTGGTCTCACCCTTCGTCAGCCACAGTTACATACAGGCAACTAGGACAAAAAATATAGACGTAAATCATAAAAATACACAAATAGGACACGAAACGAAAATCAAACTTCCTAACAGATAGACTGTGAAAAAGCGACGGATGAAATAAAGAAGTCTGAAATAGAGGAAAGCCTTTGAATATTGTTAGGATTAAAATTCATAACTATTGTGACTTTTATATTGTTAGCTCAACAGGGATCTGTGTTTGTTTATTTTATACGGTTCACTGATAAAGACGGGCGAGTGACGTTAAGCCGAGATGCTTGGCTAGCTCACGTGATACTAGAGGAGGAGAAGTGCGGGGCCTTATACGATTGTATGTCATGGCGAGTGGGCGTATGTGTTTGAGCTCCTGATTGTTAAAGTGTTTATAATGGAGTTCTGTTATCACTAATACATCAAGATCTTCTGTGAGATGTATCTAGTTATCTAATTATCTGTATTGATCAAAAGTACAGCCGTTACGTGTCTTTTTAGATGTGAATTTTAATATTTAATAACAGGATGGTTCCTGTGGCCAAAATCACTTCTAGGGTAGTAAGCAAATAGACACCGCAACAAGACAATATAAACTGATGTATTTATGTAAACACTCAAAACTGAGCAATTATACTTCTGATCAAAACAAATAACGCGCCGCAGGCGACCTTTGTCTTTACTGACTGTGTGTGGTACACCACTCAGAGTGGAGACCTCCCAGTAAC
This sequence comes from Oreohelix idahoensis, assembly GCA_024509875.1. Taxonomy (NCBI): domain Eukaryota; kingdom Metazoa; phylum Mollusca; class Gastropoda; order Stylommatophora; family Oreohelicidae; genus Oreohelix; species Oreohelix idahoensis. Next base: position 27,840 of record JAMPIV010017416.1, read on the forward strand.
AAAGACTGCTGTGCCCGTCTCAGATTTTGCTCCTTTCCTCAGACCTACGGGTCCTGAGTGTTCCTCTATAAATGCCTTTGTGCAGATGAGGAAGGGCATCCCTCGAAACCTTCGGGTATGTGAGGCTCTGTCCATTTTGGCTGGAATGACGTCTCGGAGGTTCGATGGTTTTATAGCGAATATGAGTACACATGAGGGCAAGTTTCACGGGATAGAAGAGGTTCCGATTATGATGATGATGATGATGATGATCAATACAAATAACTAGATACAACTTCGTTAGGTGCAAGATAACATTTTTTTTTGGTATTGACACCACAATACACTATTTATGACAAGTACTTAAGATGTACATATGACTTTAATCTCTTAGCATACCATTTTGCATTCATTCACTTTACTAATATGATTGTCTGCCTCATTTTATCTAGTTAGGCTTGTGCATATTTGTTGATTCTTTATTGCTTTGCATTTTTTGCTGTTGATTATGAATTAATTTGTTGACAACTGATACTGGACTGATAGGCATTATATGACGGTGTGATTATGACGATGTATTGCTACTATCATTTTTTAATATGCTGAGTATTATTAGTTATGGCGACCTCACATTGCGGTTAAAAAGATTTTGTCTAAAGGAAGCATTGCCTTAGGTATTAACCACTGTTTGTGTTAAATTGCCTACCCTATGGCAGAAACCTGGGTGCTATACTAGTTCTTATTGATAGTGAAATTTGATGTTACCATATTTCACTCTGGTGATGTTATACTCACACCACGGAAATAATGAAAATCTTGTTTCCATTATTTTGTGGGGCGGGAAGAGTAATGTTATGAGTAAAATTTATAACAAGTGTGTCTATTATATGGTTAGCTCAACTGGGCTATTTGTTTGTTAATTTTATACGGGTCATTGATAAAGACGGGTGAGTGACGGCCGAGAAGCTTGGCTCGCTCACGTGATACTAGAGTAGGAAAAGTGGGGGGCTTATTCGATTGTGTGTCATGGTGAGCGGGCGTATGTGTTTGAGCTCCTTAGTGTTGAAGTGTTGATAATGGAGTTTTGTTATCACTAATACATCAAGATCTTCGGTGAGATGTGTCTAGTTATCTAGCTATCTGTATTGACAAGAAGGATAATTGCTCAGTGTCGAGTGTTTACAGAAATAAATCATATTGAAAATTGGGACCTAAGACGCGTCAACAGTGAGAAATGCTAGACTGCTTGCGTCAGTGTCAGCGAACCAGAGCTGACCAAGACCCTACTTCACCTCCAAGTGGTGGTCCTCGAATCAGGCTGCATCACTGCAGTCTGACTGAGTGAGTAGGGATCGAAGAGGGAAGGCTAACCCAGTCCCAAAAATGCCGTGCTGAAGTCGGATGTGTCGGCTAAAAGGCGCAAATATCGCAGTTTTGCTGTAAATGGACACAACGTCCTTTTCAGGACGAATGAAGAAGAAGAAGAATATTGAAAATTAAAGGACAGCCTTCTTGACAAAGACTGACTGCCTACGGTATTTTGTCTACTGCATATTATCTGCCATTATATGTTGGCATGAACTATATGGTATGTGGAGCTGCGTGCAGTCTTCAATAAATTGTATATCGTTCACTTCGTCTGTTGTGACTCAAATAATTCTGAGTAATGTGGGCTTGTTGCCGTGTCTGAGAGATTTACTACCCTAGTCGTCATCTTGGCGACAGGAACCATCCTGTTTACTACAAAACACACATTAACAATATGCCTATATAAAAGACACGTAACAATCACCATTGTAGAACTGATGACAAGAACCAGACAAGTGCCAGTGGAACAAGAGTTGAGAAGAAGAAGCTGGCGATGGATAGGACACACATTGAGGAAACCTGTTGATAGCATTACGCTGTAGTCATTGTTCTGGAATTCACTGGGAAAGAGAGACAGAGGTAGACCAACAAAACGTACACACACACACACACACACACACACACACACACTCACACACCGGTAGAGAAGATAACTGGAGACCAAAGTAAAAATGGCGACGAAGATGTAGAAAGAACTTGAGCTGATGGCACGTGACAGGAAGCCTGGGGGGGGGGGGGGGGGGTGTTGAAGTTCTATGCTCCTTGGGGTACTGACTGATTGATTGATTGCAACCTACAAATAATACTATCATGTACAGAAATACCGAAGTTATGACACAGAAAACAATAAACCTAACTTGTCTCCCAAGTACACACATATTCAATCCACGAATGTCACTTATGCCAAAGATAAGAACAATGACACACATCTTTGCTCAGACACATACAAAATAAGATAATAGTCTACGTCACAGAATCATACATTATCATTACAACTGTCATCATTGGAGCGGCTGGGACTTACCCGCACAAAATAAACATACTAATCAGATCACGTGTCGTCGCGGCACGAAAAGATTGGCTGTAATGAATCTTCAACATTTTCTGTCTCTTGAAAGATTTGATTTGGTTTTGGTGTTAAAGGCTATCTTCGTTGCACACAGACAACTCCATAAGTGATCCGATCTTCTTCCTTACATCACACAAGGAGGATCTCAGCACAGTGCACGAACTCCGTAGCACGGGCGAGTATCCCAATGAGTGCACACAGGAATCACCCATTCTATAATTTTTTTTGTGGTGGGTAGGTTTCCTAATTTTTAAATTTTTCCAGGGCAGCGGCCTTATGGCCTACTCTTAAGGATTTCCAACTGCCGTTGGATTTTTAACGTGCGCAACTTGCACACGGGACCTATTTTTTTGCCCTTATCCGAAAATGTTAATCATCCGACCTCATTACCCAGGAGATCTAGGGGGGTTGTTGATGTTTAACTAGGGCTGCTGAGCTTCACGCGCTTTTGCAATCAATACCAAACTGAAGACTCCTTGGTTTTGTTTATATTGTATATCTAGGCTTTTCCTGTGGCTTTTCTGCCATTCCGAAACGTGCTGAGTTGAAGTCACATGCTGAGTTGAAGTCACGTGCTGACTTAAAGTCACGTGTTGAGTTGAAGTCACGTGCTCCAGTTTCTCAAAATAACATCATTAGGAAACACTGGTTCTAACAATAAAATAAAAACATTCATGAATTATCTTCCCTGTACTGGAAGCGAACCCGGTACCTTTAGAATTAGACACCCTTGAAAGATTTGGTTTGATTTTTGGTTCATGCACAGAAAACTGGTGTTTGACCTATGCACGGGATACCCGGTTCAACCCAATGTGGGTTATGATTTGGGTATATAGTGTTCTTTATTCTATTTAGCATTTTTACATTTGTAGTGGGTTTTGATGTTATTGTATGGTTGTTATGTTACCTAGTGTACTGTATGAGGTCAGCTGTGAAGGCTCCTGAGATAAAAGTTTATGTGAATTACAGGAGGCCTTTCTGCTACCACTTACGACCTCAAACAGACGTATTAGACTATTATGAATGTTAGCTACGTTAAAAAGTCTGGGGTACTGTAATGTAATGTGTAGTTAATATAATATACAGACACACACATGTAATCAATAAGTCTAATAATAATAATAAACTCTACAATACACTGAACTAACTCTGGCTGTTATAGTTTAAGTTTTAAAATCTTCTTAAATTTATTAGTTCTGAACCAATTTTTATGTTGGTCAGAACATATGAAATGATATGGATTTATCAATGAAATGCATATATATATATATGGCATAAAATCAAATGTAATTGGTGTACATAAGTATCGCGCTATAATAAGAATGGTTAATAATTACTATTATCTATTATAATGTCTTTGGGAGAACTAGCACTGGATGTTTCGTTGGAGTGGCGTCATCACGCCCAATCTGTGACTACCAAAATCATTGTCCATTGACTTATGAATTGAAGTAAATGTTATATTTCACAATAGTTATTTCTTTATTTGATGGTTGGAATAGTATGTGAAATCTCCAGCAGGCCAGGTTTTTCACTATCTCGCCTGTGACGATCTGGTATAGGATTCTTGTGGCCCATTCCTCTCCGTAGCTGGAGTAAAATAGTTAGGCTGCACAGGCACCAATGTTAGGCGGTACACAGACATCCGCTTGTTGTGTACTCTTTACAAAAGCATTTGGCACCACTTTAGTGCCAAAACAGAAACTTCACAATTCAGAAGTGAGAAACACAGTTACTTAAAATACTAGCAAAAACTCAGCTGAGCATAAACTGCTGGCTAGAGTATGGCGTCCCAAACTGAAATTTTTATGTATTATTTTCCTGGAAACAACACCACTAGCAGATTAAGAACTGTGTTACAGTGGAAAGACTTCATATCGAAAGGCTGGAAAAAACAAATGTGTGCGTTCTCTAACTCTGGGATCCTAACCTCGCTAATAATAAAAATGGTCGTTGGCCAATCAGATCGGAAGACCAAGCTTTTCAATTTAAATTTTGAAAATAAAATCAAAAGTACATTCTATTCAATTTTTCAAATGTACGTCGGTCACATTTTGGTTGAACCTAATTCCCCAATTTTTCTACTTGTTCAGTGAGTAAGTATTGGAACCACACTCAACATGTAAAAAACTTTCAAAACCTGCTTTCCTAAGGGGGGGGGGGGGGGGGGGGGGGGGGGGGGGGGGTTATTTTTAGTAATTTTTTAGCCTCTATCTACCTACAGAGTGTATGCCCCGCATACACTAGTTCATTGCAGTTCTGATTTTTTGCATTTTTCTGTCCTCAAGGAAGCAAACCCAAATCGGAAAAAATGTTTTTTACTTTTAGTGAAGTATGCACAAAAAAAAATGTTCTCTAGTCTGAATATGAACAGCTATACGGTCTTTCGTCCAATATCTTCCTTTGGTTATCTGTCCGTCTGTATAATTAAAAGTATATTATTTGTCAGCTTAAGAATGGCTATCCAACTAGCTAGTTTCATTTTCAGTAACTTTTATTTATTGAACAAACACCTAACATTTTGCTCAGGTATTATTTTGAAATTTGCAGTTTTTGTACCTTGTCTATAGTGAATTTGCCATGCTAATATTTGGCTCACCTGAGAGATCAGCATTTGTATCAAACCAGTTATGCCGCAGGTAATCCTGTGGAATGTTGGACCCCTGAACTTTTCCTGCAGGTCAATAGTGCACAGTGGTCTGGCTGTTGCTACTTTCATATTGAATCTGATTCATCTGTCCCACCTTAACCTTACCATTCTCTTAACAACCTAGTAGGCGTGATTTTTTTTTTCTTTAACACTAACAAACCCCCCCACCCCACCCAACATTCTTTAGAATAAAACACATACAAATCATATTGACTCAATAACACACCACCTTTAACATAATTTATACACCTTCTTCCGTACACATAAAATAATATTAAATTCCACCCTTTATAAAATAATCTCTCATTATTTTCCATTATTATGGCTATCAGGGGGGGGGGGGATAAACAGTCGTGTGAACAATGATATTCCTCCCATAAAATTACCAACCCCTTCCACAATAAAATTTCCTTAATCTTTCCTACCCTAATTATAACAATACCCCCATTTAATAGTTAATAGTATATATTAAATAAAATTAATAATTTTAGAAGAGGGGGGGAAAATATATATATTAAGGATGTGATATGGTGTTATGTTTTGGGG
>JAMPIV010017417.1:0-33442 GCA_024509875.1 Oreohelix idahoensis
AAGAAGCCTGAGACAAGGCACTTCCATGTAGAAAATGTCTGATCATTTATTGACATATATTGAGATGACAGCAACAAGAAAACAAGTAGCACGTACGTCCTAATCTTACGAGATGTCACCTCAGTAAATAGCGGTTTCTATTATATCTTGTGATTCCAAAGACCCTCCGTCAACCACTCGGCGTAAACAACTAACTGAACGGTAGTACCATGAAGCGTAGAAATGTGCTAAGGGAGCGAATTGTTAGAGAAGACTTCACCATAGTAGGTCCAGTTTTGTGCGGTGGGTGACCTGTTCACTTTTGTAAAGATTACTGATGAAGATTACCATTTACATTATATAAAGATTACTGTATGAAGATTACCATTTACATTCTATAAAGATTACTGTATGAAGATTACCATTTACATTCTATAAAGATTACTGTATGAAGATTACCATTTACATTATATAAAGATTACTGTACATGGTACGCAAAACCAGACGATACGTCAGAATGGAACCAGGCCAGGAGGAAGACAGCCGATAGGATAGTCTGGCGCTCTCTTTTCCAAACCTCTACACCTCACGGTAGAAGGGAAACGACTAAGTAAGTAAGTAAGTAAAGATTACTGTATGAAGATTACCATTTACATTCTATAAAGATTACTGTATGAAGATTACCATTTACATTCTATAAAGATTACTGTATGAAGATTACCATTTACATTCTATAAAGATTACTGTATGAAGATTACCATTTACGTTATATAAAGATTACTGTATGAAGATTACCATTTACATTCTATAAAGATTACTGTATGAAGATTACCATTTACATTATATAAAGATTACTGTATGAAGATTACCATTCACTTATATAAAAATTACTATATAAAGATCCTTATATAAAGATTACTATATAAAGATCCTTATATAAAGATTACTATATAAAGATCCTTATATAAAGACTACTATATAAAGATCCTTATATAAAGATTACTGTATAAAGATCCTTATATAAAGATTACTATATAAAGATCCTTATATAAAGATTACTATATAAAGATTCTTATATAAAGATTACTTTATAAAGATCCTTATATAAAGATTACTATATAAAGATCCTTATATACAGATTACTATATAAAGATCCTTATATACAGATTACTATATAAAGATCCTTATATACAGATTACTATATAAAGAACCTTATATAAAGATTACCATATAAGATCCTTATATAAAGATTACTATATAAAGATCATTACATAATGATTATTATATAAAGATCATAAGTAGATACGGCGCCATCGCCTTGCTGTATAATGTTGGTGACGTAAGAATGAACTCGGCCAATGAAGCACTGTTTTTTTTGGAATGCTGCAGTTGGCCCGTTAGAAAGGAAATCTACATCACGTGATTATGCAGTGGTAGTGTAGTTCCCGCGGGTCTCTAGTGACTCACAAAGGACTCTTAGTCCCACAAGCATGTCGTACAAGGCAACCAATATGAGGTTGTGCATGGAACTGGCAACTTCATCATTAAAGCACATTGCCACAGAAACCACCACCACAACAGCATGCCAATGTTTGGTGCAGGCTTCTTACAAGGATGACCAGTTAAAGTGGTTAATACATGCTCCGCAGGGAGTGAAATGGAAAATGAGGGAGTTTCTACAGCAAGTAATATTGCAAGATGAAGCCATAGATGCACGCACAACCCTCTTTAGTCGCCTTTTACGACATGCTGGTGGGAGACGTGGTCCTTGGGGTAAACAGAGGTGATAACATGGGCTATCATTATCGTTGTCGTCGCCGTCATCGGCACCATTATCGTCGTCCTTCTCATTATCATCATCCTTATCTTCATCATCATCATCATCATCATCATGTGTAGCTCTTGTGTAGCAATCATTTCACACTCGACAACAGGGAGAGAAAGGCAACAACGTTTCCAGTTACCATAAAACACTGTGGCAACCGAAACAACGCTGGATCAAGGGCACAAACATAATGGAGGAGGGGGGGGGGAAACGGAGGTGACAGGCAGGGGTGCTACTGATATTGTAAGTGATAACACCTGGCGTGGCGAGAATAGCAGTCTTCTGTTCCATAAACTAGCAATCGGTGGTGGCTGGTATCTGGTAAAACTGGGGGTGGAGGTGGTGAAGGCAGGTATACAGACAGAGACTTCGAGAGAGAGAGAGAGAGAGAGAGAGAGAGAGAGAGAGAGAGAGAGAGAGAGAGAGAGAGAGAAAGAATGGGAGGGGAGAGAGAAATACAAAAAAAAAACACAGCAATTATGACGTAGACAGAAGCAGAAATGTAAACATGTAAGGTATAATACATATCTTCTTTACCTTGATTATATCATGTGTTTTTTTCCATTCGCCTTTTTTCCCTCGCGTGTTTTGTTTTTGTGGTTGATGGACAGACACTGAAAGTGATATGTATACTTTTAAAAAGAAGGGCTGTATATTCACGTACGAAAAAAAAATTTGACCCACAAATATGGAAGATTTATGACGTAATCAGTGATGTTACACAAGACACCCGAAGACCATGAGATGTGGGAAGTCCCATGACGTCACTGCTCTAATTAGTTAGAGAAAGACGGTCCCCCGATTATCTAGTCATGAGGGCCCCGTAGGCATACTTCACTGGAAGCGACATTGGAGTCTGCTAAATCTCTCGGACATCAAAGAATAGCTTCTGGCTGATGTTGGAACTGGACATTTTGATAAGCCTTGAATTCGATGGTGTTTGTTCAGCTTTATCTCGGTGTTCTGGTTTAAGCTAATTTTACGGTCAATTTCATTGATTTACATCATGGATTAAAATTTGTTTAAGATCTTATTTAAATATGTGTACCCCGACGATCCTCTCTGGTCGATGAGTGTGACAGAGTATGAAAATCGAACATCTCGATCAGTTGCTTTACTCCCACAGTCATCCCTCATTTTTTTGCAAGCAAATCGTCCAATGTGGGTTTCCCTCGCTTTCTAATTAACATGTACGTTGGTTACGTGTAAGCCATGCCTCTCTCGCTATCCGCATTACTTATAGTTAGCCACGCCTACCTGTCTTCTTTTCACGCGCTATCTAGAGCAGATATTTGTACTATATCAACCACTCACCGACACACTCACATATGTGACGACAGTTTGACATACAAACGTGAAAACTATAACAATGGAATATAGATATTTTTTGGACGAGCTGACCGACTCACTTGAATAAGTTTATGTAAATTGTATTTATCATAAAGAATTTCACAACACAGTAAATAAATTTAGACTATCAAATCAATACACAAATAAACATAGGTTAAGGATTCAATAACAGAGTTGACCCATAGGTATAATCCTTTCCCCCTCTGTTGAACCAAGATCCCGTTATAAGAGAAGTTATTCGCCCCAAAGAGTCACAGGTTTATACACTATGGTCTAGGATTTCTCTCTACAGTAAATAACAGAGGTTTTTCCTGTAATCTACTCTGAAATAGACAGCACATGTAATCTTTAAGAAGAAAAAAAAAACACAATCAATGGATATATGGATTATGGAATCAAAGAATTAATAATCCCTGCATTTTCTCGCTATGACACACTTGTGATCACAAGACATGCTCTCTTACCTAAAAGGCACTCTCACCACATCTGGAACAATTGTTTAAGGAACATACAGCCCATCCAATGGTGTGTTTAGGCGAAACAAGCCCCAGCTTCTCCAATGCTAATAAATTCAAATCTTGGGAAGCGCTCGCTTCACTATGGTACGTAGGATGCTGATAAATGTCACTTCAATTTTTGTCAAGGTAGTAAAAATAATTAAGAAGTCTAATGTTCACAAGGGTACAGTAGCTTGAAATAATCGATCGTTACCTCGAGGTGCAGGTAAATAACTCTGATTAGGATTTATCTTCTTCTCAACACAGGGGTTTTTATACAAGAAATGTCACAGGTTTGATTATGCTAAATGTTTGATTTAGTCGCCACCACGGGCCGACTGTAAAACTTTGATTATTGGAAAAGAACTCTGGAACTCAATGCCAGGTACGATATAAATTACAGAAAAATAGTTCTTTTCGTCTAGTTATTCTCTGCTATACATAAACAGAAACCGCTGGTAGGTTTTGGGCTTGACCCAGATACTGTTTGAAAGGAAGAGAAAAACATAAATACTCAACCCTAATTTTATACACGATCCTACGCGTAAATAGAATATGTTCACTTCGGTCATTTATCTTAAATTATAAACCACAAACTTAGAGCTTGTCTTATCGTTTAGAACTCCCGTGAAATAAATTCTAGTCATTAAAAGAAATCAGTCATCATGAATTAGAAATAAATACATATTTCGTCAACACTCATGATATATCAGTGAATTATTTAAATGGTTAAATTATTCTCTGACTGGTTACTAGCAGTGAATAAAATTAATTTATTTGCTAGAATAGTTTCGCTAGAAATGTTAATTTATTCTGCTATCCACTGTAACACAATAAGACTCTAGAGAAATAAGAAATAACGGACCATTTATTTAATCACTCTGCACAGAAATAAACTAGTGAAATGAAATTCGAACTAACAATTATATCACTCGACAATATTAGTCAATATTTATATTTTACCTTCACACAAACTTCTAAGATTATCTCCACGAGAAACTAAGAACTTCTCTTATATAATGCATTCTAGAACTCAGCTAGTTGTCTCTAACGAGAAACTAAGAACTTCACTTATACACCGTGTTCTAGAACTACGAGCTAGATGTCTCTCTAAAGCTGTGGCAGTACTGAATGAATAAAGTCAGATTTCTCGGGTATAAATATCTGAAACTGACAAAGAATCAAATGGCAAGTTGTAACTAGCAGACTCTTGCCAGATGTTGGCACCTTTGGCAAATCTACATAAATTCTATCTCATTCTGCGAATCAAACAACTTTTTATCGCACCACTGCCAAAGCCAGGTCTATATTAAGATCTAGATGAAATAGAATCTACATATATTATCGCCTCACTCTCGCCATCTGCAGAAGTGGTCGTAAATGAATTATAGCGAGAGTCTTTGATATGGCGGTTCGCATCTTGTAAATTAACTTACAGCGAACGAATCCAGGCAAAGGTACTAGACAAATTGTCTCCCCTTTCCATCACTGACTGATCTCATTACGGCGATTTTTATGATCGCTGCTGAGATAATTACAGGTGAGCGGGACCAGGTCTGCTCGAAAACCCGCATCAAAGAGAAGGCAATTAAATGCTAGCGCAATAAACTGCTTGCTAAATCGAAAAATGAGAAAGGTTAGAATCTGGGAGGAAAAAGTACCAATCGAACGTATGCGAAAAGAAAGGTAATACCAATCGAGCGTATGCGAAAAAAAGGTAAAAGAGCGAAAGAAAGGTAAAAGACAAGTGTAGAATAAAGAAAAGATATAGAAATTTATTAAGCATAAATCTCTTCCACAGCCATGTCTCTCTCGCTATCCGCTAACTTATAGTTAGCCACGCCTACCTGGCTTCTTTTCACGCGCTATCTAGAGCAGATATTTAGATTCATAACTGCCATTCCTTCAAAAGGGGGTGGGCCAGGGCGTCTGCCCATTGTACAACAAACACGTGGAAGTGGAACTGTTTGAAGTTCATTATACGTCCAGCATTTTGTCGAGATCTGAAAACCTTTGTTGTTGATTAACACCAGATAACAGAGCAGACGGAGAACCCCGTTGCCTGGGGAAGAAATCTCCGCTGGAACGACGATGTCGTCGGCAAAGGTATGTAAAAAAGCTTTCATTCAGGAATTGACCGTAGAATTTGCCCTAGGTGCGAATTTTCGCGTTAAGGAGGGAAAGAACGGCATTTCTAAATATAAAGTCATTCTCATCAAACTCAGTTATCAGTTTGCTACAGTATTTCTTGAATATTCTAGCTCGCTATTATAAGAGCCATATTACAAATTGGATACTTTAATACGTGGAGATAATTTCAGTTTCCTGATTTGCGGTAATAATATTATTAGCATTTAAGTGTTTTAACGTGTTTAAGTTTCATTATATTTCACTGGGATTTTTGTGTTAATTGAAACGTATTAAATAAACATATAGCAAATTTCTCCAGCTGTAAACGTAAATTTGATTACCCGCTATTTCCCCAGTGAGAGATGCTTCAAATAATTATAAGCCGCTAGGCGATTGATAATTGACGAAATACCATTTAATTCTATTCATATGTGTGTAATTTTATAAACGACTAGTGTTCATATCTCGTGTTAAAACCGTTAAGATAAACTAGACACTCGTGGGTTTTTTTTTAAAATATATATAATTAAATACCGGAGTGATTAACAGGTCTTACCTGAACGCGTAGTTTGTTAGGATATGATTTATATTATGATTACATGTTTATCGGTCTTATTTCTAAACATCTAGGAAATCTGTTTGTCATGCGGTCCCCTTACGATCTAGTCAAAAACCGGAACAACAACAATCTTAACGGAACTATATACGGTAAATATTATGCTTCAGAATATACATAAACATCCACACTTGAGATCTGTCGTTCTCGGCGCTGGCCCCATCTGGGCAGTCATATTGTCTATGTGGTTTAGTGCCTTTTGATCACGTTATCTTCAAGCAGATTTATTACAAGGCCATAATAAGCCTACGAATTAGTTGTGTTGCTTTGTGTATATCTAGTTGTGCATTTAAATCGTGAATTCTGTACGCGAGCCTGCGCAGTAAATTGAGTGGTTAGGCCATCTGGGCTCATATTGTCTAAAAACGGGGTACAAGCAAGCGGCGTAAACCGGTCTATTGTTTGAGAGAGCCGCGCAGTGGTAGGAGAACAAGACGGTAAGAAGCCCAGTGAAACAGACTCACACAAGCGCCAAGCTGTAAATTAGAGGTGGGCAAATTGACACACTCAACTGTTTCGAAACAGTTAGCGCAGTGATTTAAACTGTTTCGAAACAGTGAGTCGACACAACGACACAACGACACAATTGCCCGTATCGGGGAGAAAGAAGTCTCTTATAGACAGTACCGGCGCGGGTATACATGAACTGTGTGAGACACTTTCCTCTGTTTTTACTGTCGTGTGTGAAAATCTATGGCGTTTCGTGTGACCACAATTCAATATTTTTACACAAGTCTTCATTATGATGTAATAAAACGTAGATATGATGATAGCTGCAGTATATGGGAAAATAATAAAAAACAACAATAATAATAACAGTAATAATAACACATGATATCAAACTAGAGTAAGCTAGATTTGGTAGACAATGATTCAAATCCACACCGAGTACACATATCAGCAGAGCTAATAAAGTGTATATTACATTTATACGAACACACTGACACTTTCAACTTTAACATAGCGCCTAAAACATTGACAACTGCAACACTGACACAATTTCCAGTGTCTATAACTTCTCAGCAAAAATAATATCACTTGTAAAATCAAGTCATCATAATACATCCCTGAAAAATATGACATGTTTGATATTCCATACTAATGTTCCGAACGGTTGATTCAAATTTTACATAGGCTCAGACAGTGTGTCGCTGCAAAACAGCGAGGCAGACGAAAGAAACAAGCAGGAAGTGTCGAATCGCTCGCTGTTTCGAAGCATTGTTTCGACACATACCGTCATACACACACTAGCCATCTCTAGTGCCTAGTCATACTTGAAGTTGACGAACCCTTGAATAATAAAATACCAGAACACACGTTACATTTTACTTTGTTGTCTTTGATCTTTACAAAATAATCCCAAACAGGGCTTCTCCCCGCCATAAATGAAGATTAAATGAGGTTGAACACAAGTTTTAAACACTATTTTATGTATAAACAAAACACGTTTTCTTACGAGAGCGCCTGAAGTCAGGAATCAAGAGTACCGTAACATGCGTATAATTAGCGCTTGGATGAAAAAGAACTATGGAACTGTTTCGAAACAGCAGACTACAAGTAAATTAACTGAAACAATGAGACATGAGTCGTGACACCCTAGTATGCAGATTTACTTATTCTCGTTAGTACAAATCTATGGTATTTCGTGTGACCACTGTTAAGAATTTTACACAGTCGTTTTCATTATGATGATATGCAAGGGGAACATGCTGACAGCTGCAGTAAAAGTGAAAAAAATTATAATAATAACAGTAATAATGACACATTATATAAAACTAGAATAGGTACAGTCAGCGACAATGATTCAACTCAAACCGAGCAGACACCTAATAGTAGTAAGCCTCTTTCAGTCCTGAGGAATTATTTAAAAAAAAAATTATGACTTGTTTGATTTTCCATACTATCTATGAACGCCATATGTAGCGCACGCTTGACACATGAGACAATGATACAGTGTGCCTTTTGCAAAACAGCGAAGCAGACGGGAACTGAAGCTGCTGTTCGAAGCAGGCTATGTGTCGAATCTGCGTGAGACAATGTGTCTCTGCAAAACAGACAGGACGTGACACTGTTTCGACACCGCAAAAATCTGCGCATCGAATCGTTCGGGTACGACGCAGTTTCGACACATTGTTTCGACACATAAACACAGTAGCCATCTCTACTGTAAATGCCTTGAGCACGTGAGTTAATTTAAATTAGCATTAGTTTTCTAGGATTCTGAAATTATATCGATGTGGCTATTTTAATGTTTAATGGGATAGATAGATAGATAGATAGATGTGAGAGTTTAAGAGCGATTATTTCAATCTTCAGAAAGGCTATTCCACTGGAAATTTAGATAAGATTAACGATCGCAAGATAGTAGCCTTGTGGTGATAAAAGGCGGCGATAGCGAGTCTGATTAAACACGCTCCGCGTGGTAAACCTATAATATGTTATGCCGAGCGACACGTTGTGTATTTAGTCCCAGTTTGGCTTAAGTCGAGAATAATTATATTGTATTCTTTATGTAAGAGTAATTTAGTGTATTTCACGTTTATTGATAATTCTACTGTATATTTAATGGGTTACTGTGAGGTGAGAATATGTATTTAGATTTCTGGAGAGCGCGAGGCCACTCCTTTGTTGAGACATGTGTTTCTCTGGTTGCTCCCGGCGGAGCATGGGAACACCAATGTGACTGGTGTCTATCACAAGCCGCCATGAAGCATTTATATGCTATGGCAGCGATTTGTTTCGGTAACGATGTGTTTCATGTGATGAGATTCCCAGTCTCGTCAGGGGTCATATACGACACGCTTGTGGCCAGGTGCACCAGTCGTCACTTACGACATGTTCAGAGTGCGGGAACGAGTATTGATGTGGGTCGGTTGAGAGGTAGTAGTTAATTCTCATTATTGAGATTATTTGTTGTACATGTATTGAAGAATATTATTTTATGTCCAGTTGATTATTATTGTTGTGTGAACAATGGTTTGTGAGAGCACGTGGGCGTACCAGATGTATATTTCTCTTCTCCGCTCCTGAGGGAGCATGGGGCCACCGGGGTGGTTTGCCTCAGCATGAAGCATTCAGATGCTCTTGCAGTAGTGGTTTCGGTAGCAACCTATGTTACCCGGTGCGATTGCCAGCCTCATGCACAACACCATACTAGTCGCATTGGGCGACACGCATGAGTGTGTGAGATAGCTGATGATGTCAGGTGGGCGCATGTTTTCTGTATGGTAAGTGTTATTATCCATGCTATTGATGTTCACTTAGACGTTGTTTTATTTATTATTTTTCAGACAGTCTATGAACACTGACTGGGTGTTTGTTGGATTGTTTGTTTGGTGTTCGGTAGAATTAAATGTTGATCTGCTTAAGGCTTTGGGTTGCTTGAATTGTTAAGTCTGCTGCTGAGAGGGTTGCAAGCAACCAATAATTGCAACCCCTGTCAAACGATCCTTTATAAATTTTCTTAGTGCACGGGTCTTGGGTGTGAGGTACCCCTAGCGCCCCTGCCACAAGTGGCGTCGTCGACAGGATTGACAGACAGCACGCAGTGAAGCAACTCTTCAGCAATCAGAGCAGCAACAGCCGAAACAGTAGAACACCCAGTTCAGTGCAAGGCAAGGGACGGGATCATCCAGTTTGTCAAGATTTCTAGTCAACTCTACTAAGCAACAAGATTGCGGCACGCAACACACGCGCTGCTAGTAGAACTGATAACGAAGATGTGGCTGAGGTGGATGACCCTGTAGTAGGGCTGGATCGTCAACCAGAACGAGTACAGTACATCGTGGTACCTACTCACAAGAGAGTGCGGTGCTTTGGGGAGCGCACGGGTCCTACGGCTGAGGAATACATCAGAGAGGTGAGAGCTGCCTGGAGAGTAGGGATGATGAGTAAAGAGGACCAGGCAGATGTTATCCTTGACAGTGTGACCCCAAGTGTCCGTAGGGAGCTGAGGATTCAGGCTGATGACGGTGACCCAGAAGCAATGCTACATTCCATTCTTAGGGTGTATGGGGAGCGTCGGAGCATCCCAGAAGTAATGGCCGCGTTCTACTCTACCCGGCAAGGTGCAAGGGAGTCTCTTTGGGAATTCTCCCATCGCATTCACGAGGTGTTTGAAAGTGTTGTAAGGACACAAAAGCAGAACAACGTCACTCCTTTGGCGCCATCCTTTCTTCGTGACCAGTTTGCTGCTTGTCTGAGAGATGACCTACTAAGAAAGCTTGCAAAGGAAATGATCATCAAGGAGCCTACAGCATCGTTCACGTCGGTGAGGGACTATGCCCTACGGTTTTTGGAGACTGAGCCCACTTCTGGGGCTGGTGTTGCCAGTGTCGAAGCAGCTTCGGGGGCTGGTGTTGCCAGTGTTGAAGTGGCAAGAACAGAGACTGTGTCAGATATGCATGCATTAAACGCAGAAGTAGAGCGGCTGAGAGCACAGGTGGCTCAATTAGAGGCTAAAATTGATGCGATGTCTCAGGAGCAGGGGAGACGTACCAGGACAGTTCGTTGTTTTAGATGCAGAGAACTAGGCCACGTACAGAATCGATGTCCACAGGCGTTAAACTAGACCCCTCTGCGGCTGGGAGTCAGGTTACAGAAGGGGAGCAGAATGGCTCAAAGATAAAGATGGTTGGTGGTCGACCGGAGTGTGAGGTGCTTATTGCAGGGAAGAAAGTCAAAGGCGGCCAGGGATGTAAGGGTAGCAGGAGGCGACCCAGGACACCGAGGAAGCCTAGGAAAATAAGATGCTTCAACTGTGGAGACCTTTCGAACCACTTGGCAGCCAAGTGTCCCCAGGGCCCGCTTCCTAAGCGATGTTTCCATTGTAGGTCCCCGGACCATTTGATATCGGTTTGCCCATCAAAGAGCGCCCTCTCTAAGCGTACCAACACATCTACATTGCCGTCACAGTGCAAGCCAAGAGATGGCCGTGGCAACTGTCACCATAAGGGCGCCAGGAAAAGTGGTCGACATTTAGAGGAGGAGACTCATCTAAAACTCGTTGAAGGACACGTTTCCAGGCTACGAGGGGCGCACGTAAGAGCAGAGCCACCGTTGCAGAGTTTTGCAGCAGTCTGGAAAGAGAGATGTGATAAGCTGTCGTGTTCTACTCCACTACAGGTCGGAGAATTGGTGAAGAAGAGAATGCACAACGCTGAGAGATCCGAGATTCGTGATATGTGGTCAGAAGACGAGTACGTTGTAGTTCGTGCTCCCACAATGACAGGGGGTCCATATATCATCCAACGAACGGACAGAGCGAGTCCGAGCATTAGAGTCACCGGCAACGACCTGAGACGAAGTGAAGGAAAAGATTGTCTATGTGGTTTAGTGCCTTTTGATCACGTTATCTTCAAGCAGATTTATTACAAGGCCATAATAAGCCTACGAATTAGTTGTGTTTTTGCTCTAGTTGTGTAAATCTGTGTTTTCATGCATTCCGGAGCAATAATCGCGTGTGTGATCTGTGTGGCGCAGATTAATACGCGAGCGCGCAGTAAATTGAGTGGTTAGGCCAGGGCTTATAAAAAGGGGTAGCAAGCGGCGAAACCGGTCTATGTTTGAGAGAGCCGCCCAGTGAGAACAGACTAAGAAGTCACACAAGCGCCAAGCTGTAAATGCCTTGAGCACGTGAGTTAATTTAAATTAGCATTAGTTTTCTAGGATTCTGAAATTATATCGATGTGGCTATTTTAATGTTTAATGGGATAGATAGATAGATAGATAGATAGATAGATAGATAGATAGATAGATAGATAGATAGATAGATAGATAGATAGATAGATAGATAGATAGATAGATAGATAGATAGATAGATAGATAGATAGATAGATAGATAGATAGATAGATAGATAGATAGATAGATAGATAGATAGATAGATAGATAGATAGATAGATAGATAGATAGATAGATAGATAGATAGATAGATAGATAGATAGATGTGAGAGTTTAAGAGCGATTATTTCATTCTTCAGAAAGGCTATTCCACTGGAAATTTAGATAAGATTAACGATCGCAAGATAGTAGCCTCGTGGTGATAAAAGGCGGCGATAGCGAGTCTGATTAAACACGCTCCGCGTGGTAAACCTATAATATGTTATGCCGAGCGACACGTTGTGTATTTAGTCCCAGTTTGGCTTAAGTCGAGAATAATTATATTGTATTCTTTATGTAAGAGTAATTTAGTGTATTTCACGTTTATTGATAATTCTACTGTATATTTAATGGGTTACTGTGAGGTGAGAATATGTATTTAGATTTCTGGAGAGCGCGAGGCCACTCCTTTGTTGAGACATGTGTTTCTCTGGTTGCTCCCGGCGGAGCATGGGAACACCAATGTGACTGGTGTCTATCACAAGCCGCCATGAAGCATTTATATGCTATGGCAGCGATTTGTTTCGGTAACGATGTGTTTCATGTGATGAGATTCCCAGTCTCGTCAGGGGTCATATACGACACGCTTGTGGCCAGGTGCACCAGTCGTCACTTACGACATGTTCAGAGTGCGGGAACGAGTATTGATGTGGGTCGGTTGAGAGGTAGTAGTTAATTCTCATTATTGAGATTATTTGTTGTACATATATTGAAGAATATTATTTTATGTCCAGTTGATTATTATTGTTGTGTGAACAATGGTTTGTGAGAGCACGTGGGCGTACCAGATGTATATTTCTCTTCTCCGCTCCTGAGGGAGCATGGGGCCACCGGTGTGGTTTGCCTCAGCATGAAGCATTCAGATGCTCTTGCAGTAGTGGTTTCGGTAGCAACCTATGTTACCCGGTGCGATTGCCAGCCTCATGCACAACACCATACTAGTCGCATTGGGCGACACGCATGAGTGTGTGAGATAGTTGATGATGTCAGGTGGGCGCATGTTTTCTGTATGGTAAGTGTTATTATCCATGCTATTGATGTTCACTTAGACGTTGTTTTATTTATTATTTTTCAGACAGTCTATGAACACTGACTGGGTGTTTGTTGGATTGTTTGTTTGGTGTTCGGTAGAATTAAATGTTGATCTGCTTAAGGCTTTGGGTTGCTTGAATTGTTAAGTCTGCTGCTGAGAGGGTTGCAAGCAACCAATAATTGCAACCCCTGTCAAACGATCCTTTATAAATTTTCTTAGTGCACGGGTCTTGGGTGTTAGGTACCCCTAGCGCCCCTGTCACACATCTGACAGTAAAGTTTCTTACCACGGAATTATACGCGAGAGAACTCACTGGTCATACTCGGCTATTTCCCTCAGAGAACAGCCGAGGAGTAACATTCTTCTGTTTAAACATTTCATCACGTCAGAGAGTGTCACAGCCACTTGAGGCTAGACCACTCTGGAACCATATATTAACAGATTAATTCACAGGACGGTGTCACCACAATAGAAACACTTATCCCAAGCCAATACCTGCAGTGAAAGGAGGAATATCCAGGAAAAATACTAACGCATCAATTTCAGCGACTCCCGGGAAAAAGCAGTCAGCAAACCGGATAGTCTGGGGCTGCAATTGACAACGAATCTGACTGAATAGTCATAATACCTGTTAGTGTTTAACTTCCATGGAATGTATGCTGCGTCAACATTTGGGTAAGCAAATCTGAAAGTGGCCACTGTATGCGCGTAGTGAGTGAACGGATAGAAAGAAACTTATTTCTTATGTTACCACTAACATACCAATCTTCTTTTATTTATTTCTCGCTAATCTGAGAGTTCACGGGATAGGTTAAATTAAAAACTTATTCTTTACCCGTCCTGAATATTCCCCACTCCCACTGTTAATTTTTGATTTCTTTTGGTTAACTACCTCTGTTGGGATTTTCCTTGTTTTTCCTTTATAAGAGGGTGGGCCTATTAGATTATATCTCATCATTGTCTGTAAACTATAATTCATTGATGTAAATGCTTTTCTTGATGTTGTGATATTTCTAGTGAAAATAAACATAATAAACTTTAAGCTATAGTGTTGGTCAAACCCCTGCCCTTTTATATATATATATATATATATATATATATATATATATATATATATATATATATATATATATATATATATATATATATATATATATATATATATATATATATATACAGTAGAACCTCTATAAGTTGACCACCCAAGGGACTGTAGCAAACCGGTCAACATACGGAGGTGGGCAACATACGGAACAAGACCTATTGTTCTGATACTTTACTTCCTTGAACAGCTTATATTGGAGAATACAGTATCATACGAAATCATACATAATCACAACATCAAATCAAATCATCAATATCTGTTTTATCATGGTTTAATCATTCTTTCTTAAAAAAAGGAGTCAATCTTGGTCTGTGTCTTATTCTTATTACAAACATAAGTGGAGAAAGCACTCTAAACGCTGGCTACACCAGTCAACATACCTGGGCATTTTTTCCACATTAAATGAGCCTCTTCTGTATCGTTTCCGGCTGAACTTTATTCCAAGCAGAACTGATCCAGAGGACAGCATCCAGAGCGTTAACTGATGCAGCGGATGAAGTTGCTTCCACAGGCGGACCGCAGATCTGTGTTTTAGTAATGACCCACTGCAGGAGCTGGGCCCGGTAGTGCATTTTAAATGTTTTGATGATGCCTTGGTCAAGAGGTTGGGTTTTTTAGGTCGGTTTGGAGGCAGAAATTTCAGTGTCACGTTTGTGAGATGTTCCACTTGTGGGTGGCCAGGGCAGTTGTCTACTGTCAGTAGAATAGACCGTTTCTTCTTCTTCATTTCTCGGTCGATGCCCCTTACCCACTCCTCAAATAGGGCGCCAGCCATCCATGCGGATTTGTTTGATCTCCAAGTGACGGGGAGGTCTTCGGGCTTCAGGTTCTTGAATGCGCGTGGCTTTGCCGATTTACCAATCACCAAGGGCTTTAGTTTCTCTCCGGTTGAGCTAGCGCAAAGCACAACTGTGAAACGTTCTTTGGAAAGTTTTCCGCTCTTATATTTGTCACCCTTCATGGCGAGGCTCCTGTCAGGCATCGCCTTGAAAAAGAGTCCGCACTCGTCAGCATTAAAGACGTCGTCGTCTTTGAAGCCACTGGCGAAGTAAGGAAACTTTTTGATGAACTCTTCCACAGCTTCTACTGGAACGTCATTGGATTCACCACACAACACTTTCTGGGAGATCGCGTGTCGCAGTTTAAATTTCTCGAGCCAACCACTTGATGCTTGGAAATCTTCTGCCACCCCGAATTCCCTTGCGAATTTTTTTTGCAACTTCTTGAATCATCGGCCCGGAGATTCGGGCGTTAACTGCCCTCATTTGTTTGAACCAGTTTAATGTGGCTTCATTGACTTCATCTAGGGGAGTTTTCCTCCTTTTCCGCTGTAGATATCCGCTTTCCTTACCACATCTCTCCAAGTACTCATGTTTACGTTTTTGGATGTTGCTAACTGTGGTCTTGCTAACCCCAAAATGTTCTGCCGTCTTTCTTTGGCTGCTGTTTTCCAGAAAATGTAGAAGATCAACCTTTTCCTTTATTGTCAGCTCCTTGAGTTCTTTCCTTTGGGCCATCAGAAAGGTTAGGTTAATTTTGTCAACGATAAAGTGTATAAAACACAGTCTGAGAGAGAACTTACAGTTTAGTAGTTGAATTACTATCAACTGGCAGGGCAGTCATAGCAAGAATGAAGATTTTGCTTAGAAGTTGGTCTTTTTATGCTGCATGTTTGCGAAAAAATCAAAGAGGTTAGGTTAATTTTCGTTGTCGGCAAGCATCATTCGAAAAGCGGTCAGAAAGCCTGTGCCGACAAAATTAAAAGACACTGATTTTTTTAAACTGGTCAAGTAATAGAGGGTAAATTACTATTGTGTGTCATAGTCCAAGTGGTCAAGATACAACTTACAGAGGTGGTCAACTTATAGAGGTCGTCTTCCATTGAGTACATGTGGTGCGTGTCCGGTCTATGAAAATGTGGTCAACTTTAGGAGGTGGTCAATGTAGGGAGGTGGTTAACTATGGAGGTTCTACTGTATATATATATATATATATATATATATATATATATATATATATATATATATATATATATATATATATATATATATATATATATGTATATATATATATATATATATATATATATATATAATATATATATATATATATATATATATATATATATATATATATATATATATATATATACAGGGTGTCCATAAAGTCTTTTTACAATTTAACAAACGTATTACAAAGGCAAATGAAAAGACAAATATGTGGAAATTATTACAAAATGAGAAGTAGATATTGAAGTTTTTTTTGCTTCATTTAATACACCTCTATATGGGCATCATTAGTTGCACGAAGCACATCAAGACGGTACTCGATTTCTTGCCATGTTCGCTGTAGCATAGCCTCATCAATGGTATCAGTGATCTTTTGCTTTAGGTCAGTGATGTCCCTTATCTTTGTTCGATACACGATATCTTTAACATAACCCCATAGAAAGAAGTCCAGGGGAGCGATATCTGGTGAACGAGGTGGCCAGGGAATTGGGCCATCCCTTCCAACCCACCGGTCTGGAAATGTTTGATTTAGGAACCCACGAACATGCAGTCCCCAATGTGGTGGTGCACCATCTTGCTGGAAAATGATAGCTGGTTGAAGGTCATTTAGTTGTGGTGCCACATATTCAGTCAAAAGGTCAAGGTAAACATTTGCAGTAATTGATGTCTCGTTAAAGAAAAATGGACCAATGATTCGATTGCACATGATCCCACACATACATCTTTGGACTATCTCGGTGAAGTTCCCTAGTCACATGGGGGTGTTCTGATCCCCAGATTCTCACATTATGTGTGTTCAGTTTCCCTGAAACATGAAAGGTTGCCTCATCACTAAAACAAACTCGGGTGAGGAACGTTTCATCCTCAGAAATTCGTTCCAGCATGCTCGTAAATGCACTCTTTTCGTTTTGGTTTATCATTTGGCTCGAGTGCCTGTAAGAGTTGCACTTTGTAAGCGTACAATCGCAAGTTCTTGTGTAGGACTTTGTGCACTGTTTTGAAATGTAGTGGTAGCTCTAACTGTCTGGCAGCAGTAACGGATATGGACTTTGTGGGAGAATGATAAAAGGCTTGTCTTACACGCTCGATGTTTTCCTCAGATGTTCTTGGTCGTCCACTCCTCCCTTTATCCAACCCTGTCCCTGTCTCCATAAATTTCTTGTGCCATGCACGAATTGACGGACGTGACGGTGGATCTCTTCCATACTTAGTTCTGTAGTTTCGCTGAGTCTGCCTATCCGATTTTGTTTCAATAAACCATGATACACATTGTGCCTTCTCTTGAGGAGTAGCCATTTTTTAAGGGGTCATTTAACAGTACCTCTTTCATCAACAGGGTACCCGAAAATACGATAAAGGTATGTGATTAAAAACTTTGATAACCACTGAGTACATAGAACAAATCTGATTAAGATATCTCATCAATTGCCTTTGTAATAAATTTGTTAAATGGTAAAGAGACTTTATGGACACCCTGTATATATATATATATATGTATATATATATGTATATATATATATATATATATATATATATATAATATATATATATATATATATATATATATATATATATATATATATATATATATATATATATATATATATATATATATATATATATATATATATACTGTATATGTTATCCATAGTTTTGTTTTCACGTCTGTACGTATTTCTGTCACAAAAGTATGTGTGTACATGAGTGTTGTGTAACTTGTATTTTGTACAAGGAGAGAAAGTGCGTCTAATTTAAATATAGTCGTAAGATAGACTGGATTAGAGCAATTACTCAATCCAAGACTGTTCTTTCCCTCGTGAAAAAAATAACCTATGTCTTACACCTTACTCTCACATAGTTATCACTATCACCTCTGCTCGGACGGGACCACAAATATCTAGACCTGTCTTATCAAAAATTACGACAATGAGTTGTTTTACTATGGGATCAACAGTGGTGTGTGTTCAAATCTCTGACAGCACAGTCACGTTTTACCCCGTGTAGTGCCGGGGAGGGGGTGTTACTGCCGAGATAAAAGAAAGAATTAGAACAACTGCCCCATAATGCATGCCGTAACTAACATGATGCTGTTAACCTCATCAGGTAAAACATATAGCTACAGAAAACACCCCTGTAAGCGCATATTAGTGCTTTGATGCAATCATCCTGCAAGGAGCAAGCCGCAGTTGTTACACGATGCTCCGCAAGGGGTGAAAAGAAAAATGACAGTAATAATAAGAGACAAGTTTCTCTAAGTACCGGTATTACGAAAACTGAGCCGTTGGTTTACGTTGTTATAGGCCTGCGTATAATATTTTACGCGATCCAATGGCGTAAGCCGAGCCCAGTTTTTATTTCATGTTATGTTATTATTTGCAAATTAAATTCCAATTGTTTCCGCGTATGTTTGTCCTGAGGAGCCTCACTGACCGGAACGTCAACTGTTTTATTGCCGTGATTCTAACAACTTTTTGTTTGCGCTGCTCTGTTAACGCGCTCTCGAGTTCTGGAAACAAGCAGTCGACTTCCCATCTCGGGGAAGGGGGGGGGGGGGGGGGGGGGGGGGGGGGGGGGGGGGGGGGGGGTCACGTGTGTAAACAATCCCTCGCCATGGAAACTGCCAAAAAGTGGGCCATTAGAGCGAAGTCAAGGGATAGTAATTCTTAAATATGCCCTAAAATAAGCAATGAAGAAGGTAAGTATTTAACACAGGGGCAGATCACCAACCCTGACTGACAGAAAAACTGTATGATGACGAGGAGCAGCCCGAGACAGATCTCTAACTGTCTTTTTACTGTTGATGAATATGGAAAACAAAATGGAAAAATGTGATTCTTCTTACTAGGACAATAGACAAAGAAAATAGACAACGTTGCGGTCATTAGGTCTTCGTCAGGGAAAGGAAAGAAAGTTAGAGCTAAGTAGGACACGTGAAAAAATCAATAAAATATGTGTACTACCCGTAAAAGCGGCTAAGATGTGGGGCTTGTTAGTTCTTAGCTACTTTTACCGGTGGTACCAGTTTGTGATTACATTTATTTTATAATGTGTCCAACTAAGGTATCACTTTCTTTCCGTTCTCTGGAATTTTTTTTTTTTTTTTTTTTTCGTATCCTTCCACCGTACTCCACGTTATACTGCAGTTCTCATCTGTCACAACTTTTAGAAAAAGAGACAGACAGAGAGAAAGACAGAGAGAGAGAGAGAGAGAGAGAGAGAGAGAGAGAGAGAGAGAGAGAGAGAGAGAGAGAGAGAGAGAGAGAGATGTGGTTATATGAGAAAGAACGAATGAAGAAGGAAGGAAAGAATAAAGAAGCTAACGTTAAAGAACAGGTGGGAGTAATGAAATATGTTTTCGCCTTCTCCAAATGTCGGTGTAGTAGAGGGGCGGGGATATGGCACGTACATGAGCCAGTTTGTGCGTGTGTGTGTGTGTAAATATGTTCTGTTATATACACACATCTGGCCCTAAGGATGTTTGAGGGCGGTAGGAGATCTCATAATGGTGCCCACTTTCATAGAAGCAAATAATTATTGACTGTCAAACTGCATGTTTTATTGTTCCGTTTTCATGTACAATGTTAATGTTTCATTATTTTTAATGCATTTCGGCGCCTTCCCCAAGCCGGCACCCTTCGTGTCCGCACCGCACAAGAGCCGGCTCTGTATATAATATATGCCGGTCTAGAGCAGTGCAGTCAATGTATTCATATGTGCTTGTGCGTCTGTTTGTTTGTTTGGTTTTTTAAATACTTTTTTGAGTTAGTTAGTGTCGAGCAGTGGAAACAGGAGAAAACAAAAATATACAGAATCAAAATGAAGTAGAATAAATGTGCATTAAAATAAATGACGAAAAACGAAGTTTCCACAAATACGAGTATATACATACATTTTATTTGGGACCTAAGACGCGTCAACAGTGAGGAATGCAGTTAGCGACCCATAGCTTGACTGTTTGCGTCAGGGTCAGCGAACCAGAGCTGACCAAGACCCTACTCCACTTCCAAGTGGTGGTCCTGGAAACAGGCTGCATCACTGCAGTCTGGCTGAGTGAGTAGGGATCGAAGAGGGAAGGCTAACCCGGTCCCAAAAATGCTGTGCTGAAGTCGGATGTGTCGGCCGAAAGGCGCAAATATCGCAACTTCGCTGTAAACAGACACAACGCAACCAACGTCCTTTTCAGGACGAACGAAGAAGAAGAAGAATACATTTTATTTTTAAGCTAAAGCTAAAAGTGATACCAATAATTTCAACAGTAAAATGTGCCTGAAAACGATCAGCTGCTTTTTAAAAATAAAAAATTGTCATGTATAAAGAATGCTGAAGTGTGAGTCACTTTTCGAAGAGAAAATAATCCAGTGGCCATTGTTAACCTTACTTCTGTGCCAACAAGAACAACAGTACATGTAGGGATCAACGACATAATGAATGGACACAGCGTTAACCCTTCGGCGATTTCCAAACTGGCCACAACAATAAAACAAAAATTTCCTAACACCTCCATTTTTATGTCATCCATTATTCCACCTTGCTATGGCTTCCAACGTCGCGTAGCCGACACCAACAACAAGACAATCCAGAGCTATTGTGAACACAACAACATTGGCTATATCAACAACACTCCTTTCTTCACAAGCAACTCTGGAGCACCAAAGAAACGCCTTTACATAGATCAAATACATACATCAAAACTAGGTAGCAGCATTCTAGCAAAAAACATCAAGTACCCGCAGCGAACGCAACACGACAACCCACCAGACACAGAGAACGCAAACCGATCTACCATGAGATCAGCCCTTCATGAAAATGCACAACACACCTTACCCGCCCCTCAAAGAAGCGCTCCTGTAACCAACAAAGGACTTAATCCCTGCGACCAAAGCCGTCTCTCCCCTGAAAAATTAATTGATTACTGTGACGCATAAAGTAATAAGTACTTTGTTACTTTCTCAAAACACTTTAATTTCATTGGCTACAGGCCTTCGACAGTTCTTTTCATAATTTGCAAGATTTTTTCATTTTACTTTTTTTTAATTCGTATCCTCTCAGTATTGCTTAATTACTTTGTTAGAATTTTAGTGTTGTGGTGTGAAAACGTGCGTGCCTACTGTTGTGTGACTATTTTAATATACTACTGACAATTTCAGTTACTTGTGATTTTTTAGCAATACTTGTACCAAGTGTTCGTACGTTAAGTACTAACATTTGCATTTTCACTTACTTGGTGACGTTAATTAGTTTAAATTTTCGTGGGTTCGTATTTAAAATTGCTTTTGTTATTTTCCTTTTTAAACCACTCGCCAAAATAAAATGCATACCTATCAGACACAATGGCTAATTAAGGATGGTCTACGGCTGGGCCACCTGAACATTTACCATTTATTAGGCAAACTTCCTGAGCTTACACAAATTCTAAATAAAAATTTTCATGTTTTTGGACTTTCCGAAAGTCGCTTAAACGACAAAATATCAGATGGTGAAATTGCCCTAAATAGTTTTAAAACAGTTC
Organism: Oreohelix idahoensis; assembly: GCA_024509875.1. Classification (NCBI taxonomy): domain Eukaryota; kingdom Metazoa; phylum Mollusca; class Gastropoda; order Stylommatophora; family Oreohelicidae; genus Oreohelix; species Oreohelix idahoensis. The sequence continues at coordinate 21,932 of JAMPIV010017417.1, forward strand.
GGCGAGACTCAAGTAGAAAGCTAGAAACAGGTATTGTAGTATATATTTCCACTTCTATTAGTTATCGCCGCAGAAGCGATTTAGAGACAGCAGAGACCGAGTGCATATGGTTAGAAATAAAACTACCGACTCAGGGACAATTTCTAGTCGGGTATCTTTATAGAAATCCCAGTGCAGGAGCCATCTGGTATGAAGATTTCACCACTATGATGGATAAAGTATTTACCACTGCCAAAGAAATTATTCTTCTAGGCGATTTCAACATCGACATGCGCAACATAAACCAAACATGGGAAAACATCATCCTATCTTACAACCTAAAACAAATAGTCAACCAGCCTACCAGGGTAACAAATGCATCATCCACAATAATTGACCACATCTACGTCACCTGTGCAGACAATATTATAGAATGCTCTGTTCCTACTGTCGCGATGAGTGACCACTACCCTATATGTTGCACGTGGTCAAAGAATAAATATAAAGCTCCAAGAAATAAACATATCAGTATTAAATTTAGAAGTTTTAAACATTTCAACCGTGAACTATTTTTACATGATTTGCGAACTGCACCTCTTGCCAGTGTTTACCAGCTTTCTGATCCCGACGACGCCATTGCCCATTGGACACGTATCTTTCTTTGTGTGTTTGATAACCACGCACCAACTAAAGAAGTTCGTGTGAAACGACAGGTCAAATCTCCTTGGATCACACAAGCAGTGCTAGACGCCATGAGGCAGAGAGATCAAGCTCACAAAAACAAGGACTTTAACATATACAGAGAACAGAGGAACAACGTGCAATATTTAATTCGTAGAGAAAAAAAGAATTACTTTAAAAATTTGGTTCAGAACAAAACAAACAGTAAAGATATATGGAAAGCAATCAATACCTTAGCGAACAAGCGAAATCTGTCAGTCTCGTCAACCCCTAATACTTCATTTACTCCCACAGACTTCAGCAATTACCTTCAGGCAGAAATAAACAGTCTTAAATCTACAATACCAAATTCACCTTGTGACTTAGGCAGGCTGTCAGTATTTTGTGAGAACGAATGTACCAACACAATCCCATCCAACATTCCGTTTATGACAGTTAATGAAGTGTATAACTATCTTCTAGGACTTAAAGATAATAACTCATCAGGACTTGACGGAGTCAGTAATCGAATACTGCGTTATGCGGCTCCAGCTATTAGTGATTCGCTTACATACATATACAATCAATGTATCGCACGGAGCTACTTTCCGTGGCACTTTAAAGTCGCTAAGGTATATCCTCTCTTAAAACCTGGCTCTTCCGACAATAATAACCTTGGTAACTATAGGCCAATCTCCTTAATATCATCGCTATCCAAACCACTAGAAAAACACATACATAAAATAACACTACAACACCTAGTTAACAACGGCTTGCTAATTGATAGTCAGTCGGGGTTTAGACCTAAACATTCATGTCACACAGCTCTAACTAAGATGATTGACAACTGGCACTTAAATATTAATAACGATAACATATGTGGGGCAGTTTTTGTAGACTTTAAAAAAGCATTTGATATGATAGATCACGCTATTTTAATTAGAAAACTAGAAACATCAAAAGTAAACCTTCAACTAGTGACGATAATTAAATCATTCCTGTCAGACAGAAAACATGTAGTTTCTTACAATAACTCTTGCTCATACCCAACCATAATAAATACCGGCGTTCCTCAGGGCTCTATTCTTGGGCCTCTACTTTTTGCCATATACATTAATGACCTTCCATTACACGTCGAACACGCATCCTGTGACCTATTTGCTGATGACTGTACTATCTACACGAGTGATACAAGTTGCAACACACTCGAACTATCGTTACAAAAAGATACAGACAATCTGATTAAGTGGAGCATCGGAAATCGCATGCTAATTAATATAATTAAAACAAAGTGCATGTTAATATCAACTAGACAAAAATTACAAAATTCTGAGAAAACAACACTTCAGATCTATATTGGTACCTCACCAATTGAAAACGTTAATGAACATAAAACTCTAGGAATAGTCGTTGACCAGCATCTTAATTGGAACTCACATGTTCATGCACTGACTAAGCAAACGGCACAGAAAGTTTACCAGTTAGCTAAAATCAAACATTTCCTAGATGAAGATGCACGAAAATTGTTCTATGTATCTCACATACAAACAAACCTTGACTATTGCTCCACAATCTGGGATGGTTGTTCTATGTCCAACACAAAAAGACTCCATTCACTACAAAAGCGTGCAGTGCGTCTAGTTTCTGACAACTGCCAAACACAGTGTGTAGATCTATATAAATATCTCAAAATACTGCCTCTAAGAAAGCGCTTTCTGTTCAACAAAGCTAAATTTGTTCACAAAATCCTGTCACAGAATGCTCCAACATATCTGTGGCCAATGTTCAAATACAGTGAAAGACGCAGTCAACGCCTTAACAAAATACAAGTGCCCAAGCCTAGGCTTGACTTATTCAAGAAAAGCTTAGCTTACTCTGCTGCTCATCTTTGGAACTATCTTCCACATTATCTAAAACATAACAACCTCAGTCCCTATTCATACAATCGTAAACTTTTCGAATACTTTATGAGTTCTGATTATCTGCCCCCCTAATATGATTATTTTTCCGAACAAATGGTATAATATCGAGTGTAGGTTTAATGATGATGTTAGTGCTTTTCAACATATTTTGTTTCATGGTAATACTTAGTTTGTACTTTTCAACATATTTTATTTCATGTTTATAATTAGATACTGTGAATGTGAGTATGCTATTATTTTACCTGTACAACGTTGAATTCCTTGAATTGATGGGTAAATTGTATGTGAGAATAAATGAAATCAGTATAAAAGACAGGAGAAAGGAAGGGCAGAATGTCAGACGGGCCTGCGTGCCCAATTCTCAACCCTTTGAAAATAAAGTTCGTTCGTTCGTTCGTTCGTTCGTTCGTTCATTCATTCATTCGTCACTTCATTATCTAATTCAACATCCTTCAAGTCCTTGTTAAGTTTAGGCCTACATCCAGGCCACGCTGAACTCTCCCGTCACGTGCCATCCTTTCAATTTATTTGCGTGTCATTGTTATCCCCTTTAAGTGTACAACTGTGTTAGAGACAACTGTGTTAGAGACAGACAACTGTGTTAGAGACAACTGTGTTAGAGACAACTGTGTTAGAGACAGACAACTGTGTTAGAGACAACTGTGTTAAAGACAACTGTGTTAGAGACAACTGTGTTAGAGACAACTGTGTTAGAGACAACTGTGTTAGAGACAACTGTGTTAGAGACAACTGTGTTAGAGACAGACAACTGTGTTAGAGACAACTGTGTTAGAGACAACTGTGTTAGAGACAGACAACTGTGTTAGAGACAACTGTGTTAGAGACAACTGTGTTAGAGACAACTGTGTTAGAGACAACTGTGTTAGAGACAGACAACTGTGTTAGAGACAGACAACTGTGTTAGAGACAACTGTGTTAGAGACAACTGTGTTAGAGACAACTGTGTTAGAGACAACTGTGTTAGAGACAACTGTGTTAGAGACAGACAACTGTGTTAGAGACAACTGTGTTAGAGACAACTGTGTTAGAGACAACTGTGTTAGAGACAACTGTGTTAGAGACAGACAACTGTGTTAGAGACAACTGTGTTAGAGACAGACAACTGTGTTAGAGACAACTGTGTTAGAGACAACTGTGTTAGAGACAGACAACTGTGTTAGAGACAACTGTGTTAGAGACAGACAACTGTGTTAGAGACAACTGTGTTAGAGACAACTGTGTTAGAGACAGACAACTGTGTTAGAGACAACTGTGTTAGAGACAACTGTGTTAGAGACAGACAACTGTGTTAGAGACAACTGTGTTAGAGACAACTGTGTTAGAGACAACTGTGTTAGAGACAACTGTGTGTTAGAGAGAGACAACTGTGTTAGAGACAACTGTGTTAGAGACAGACAAGAGAGACAACTGTGTTAGAGAGAGACAACTGTGTTAGAGACAACTGTGTTAGAGACAGACAACTGTGTTAGAGACAACTGTGTTAGAGAGAGACAACTGTGTTAGAGAGAGACAACTGTGTTAGAGACAGACAACTGTGTTAGAGACAACTGTGTTAGAGACAACTGTGTTAGAGACAGACAACTGTGTTAGAGACAACTGTGTTAGAGACAACTGTGTTAGAGACAGACAACTGTGTTAGAGACAGACAACTGTGTTAGAGACAACTGTGTTAGAGACAACTGTGTTAGAGACAGACAACTGTGTTAGAGACAACTGTGTTAGAGACAACTGTGTTAGAGACAACTGTGTTAGAGACAACTGTGTAAGTGACAACTGTGTTAGAGACAACTGTGTTAGAGACAGACAACTGTGTTAGAGACAGACAACTGTGTTAGAGACAACTGTGTTAGAGACAACTGTGTTAGAGACAACTGTGTTAGAGACAGACAACTGTGTTAGAGACAACTGTGTTAGAGACAACTGTGTTAGAGACAACTGTGTTAGAGACAACTGTGTTAGAGACAACTGTGTTAGAGACAGACAACTGTGTTAGAGAGAGACAACTGTGTTAGAGACAACTGTGTTAGAGACAGACAACTGTGTTAGAGACAGACAACTGTGTTAGAGACAACTGTGTTAGAGACAACTGTGTTAGAGACAACTGTGTTAGAGACAGACAACTGTGTTAGAGACAACTGTGTTAGAGACAACTGTGTTAGAGACAACTGTGTTAGAGACAACTGTGTTAGAGACAGACAACTGTGTTAGAGACAACTGTGTTAGAGACAGACAACTGTGTTAGAGAGAGACAACTGTGTTAGAGACAGACAACTGTGTTAGAGAGAGACAACTGTGTTAGAGAGAGACAACTGTGTTAGAGAGAGACAACTGTGTTAGAGACAACTGTGTTAGAGACAGACAACTGTGTTAGAGACAACTGTGTTAGAGACAGACAACTGTGTTAGAGACAACTGTGTTAGAGACAACTGTGTTAGAGACAGACAACTGTGTTAGAGACAACTGTGTTAGAGACAACTGTGTTAGAGACAACTGTGTTAGAGACAACTGTGTTAGAGACAACTGTGTTAGAGACAACTGTGTTAGAGACAGACAACTGTGTTAGAGACAACTGTGTTAGAGACAACTGTGTTAGAGACAGACAACTGTGTTAGAGACAACTGTGTTAGAGACAACTGTGTTAGAGACAGACAACTGTGTTAGAGACAACTGTGTTAGAGACAGACAACTGTGTTAGAGACAACTGTGTTAGAGACAACTGTGTTAGAGACAACTGTGTTAGAGACAACTGTGTTAGAGACAACTGTGTTAGAGACAACTGTGTTAGAGACAGACAACTGTGTTAGAGACAACTGTGTTAGAGACAACTGTGTTAGAGACAACTGTGTTAGAGACAACTGTGTTAGAGACAACTGTGTTAGAGACAACTGTGTTAGAGACAACTGTGTTAGAGACAACTGTGTTAGAGACAACTGTGTTAGAGACAGACAACTGTGTTAGAGACAACTGTGTTAGAGACAACTGTGTTAGAGACAACTGTGTTAGAGACAACTGTGTTAGAGACAACTGTGTTAGAGACAGACAACTGTGTTAGAGACAACTGTGTTAGAGACAGACAACTGTGTTAGAGACAACTGTGTTAGAGACAGACAACTGTGTTAGAGACAGACAACTGTGTTAGAGACAACTGTGTTAGAGACAACTGTGTTAGAGACAACTGTGTTAGAGACAGACAACTGTGTTAGAGACAACTGTGTTAGAGACAACTGTGTTAGAGACAACTGTGTTAGAGACAGACAACTGTGTTAGAGACAACTGTGTTAGAGACAGACAACTGTGTTAGAGACAGACAACTGTGTTAGAGACAACTGTGTTAGAGACAACTGTGTTAGAGACAGACAACTGTGTTAGAGACAGACAACTGTGTTAGAGACAACTGTGTTAGAGACAGACAACTGTGTTAGAGACAGACAACTGTGTTAGAGACAACTGTGTTAGAGACAACTGTGTTAGAGACAACTGTGTTAGAGACAACTGTGTTAGAGACAGACAACTGTGTTAGAGACAACTGTGTTAGAGACAACTGTGTTAGAGACAGACAACTGTGTTAGAGACAACTGTGTTAGAGACAACTGTGTTAGAGACAGACAACTGTGTTAGAGACAACTGTGTTAGAGACAACTGTGTTAGAGACAACTGTGTTAGAGACAGACAACTGTGTTAGAGACAGACAACTGTGTTAGAGACAGACAACTGTGTTAGAGACAACTGTGTTAGAGACAACTGTGTTAGAGACAACTGTGTTAGAGACAACTGTGTTAGAGAGAGACAACTGTGTTAGAGACAACTGTGTTATACAACTGTGTTAGAGACAACTGTGTTAGAGACAACTGTGTTAGAGATAACTGTGTTAGAGACAACTGTGTTAGAGACAACTGTATTAGAGACAACTGTGTTATAGACAACTGTTAGAGACAGACAACTGTGTTAGAGACAACTGTGATAGAGACAGACAACTGTGTTAGAGACAACTGTGTTAGAGACAACTGAGTTAGAGACAACTGAGTTAGAGACAAACAACTGAGATAGAGACAACTGTGTTAGAGACAGACAACTGTGTTAGAGACAACTGTGTTAGAGACAACTGTGTTAGAGAGAGACAACTGTGTTAGAGACAACTGTGTTAGAGACAACTGTGTTAGAGAGAGACAACTGTGTTAGAGACAACTGTGTTAGAGACAACTGTGTTAGAGACAGACAACTGTGTTTAGAGACTGTGTTAGAGAAACTGTGTTAGAGAGAGACAAACTGTGTTAGAGACAACTGTGTTAGAGACAGACAACTGTGTTAGAGACAACTGTGTTAGAGACAACTGTGTTAGAGACAACTGTGTTAGAGACAACTGTGTTAGAGACAGACAACTGTGTTAGAGACAACTGTGTTAGAGACAACTGTGTTAGAGACAGACAACTGTGTTAGAGACAACTGTGTTAGACAGAGACAACTGTGTTAAGAGACAACTGTGTTAGAGACAACTGTGTTAGAGACAACTGTGTTAGAGACAACTGTGTTAGAGACAACTGTGTTAGAGACAGACAACTGTGTTAGAGACAGACAACTGTGTTAGAGAGAGACAACTGTGTTAGAGAGAGACAACTGTGTTAGAGACAGACAACTGTGTTAGAGACAACTGTGTTAGAGACAACTGTGTTAGAGACAACTGTGTTAGAGACAACTGTGTTAGAGAGAGACAACTGTGTTAGAGACAACTGTGTTAGAGACAACTGTGTTAGAGACAACTGTGTTAGAGACAACTGTGTTAGAGAGAGACAACTGTGTTAGAGACAACTGTGTTAGAGAGAGACAACTGTGTTAGAGACAGACAACTGTGTTAGAGACAACTGTGTTAGAGACAACTGTGTTAGAGACAACTGTGTTAGAGACAACTGTGTTAGAGACAACTGTGTTAGAGACAACTGTGTTAGAGACAACTGTGTTAGAGACAACTGTGTTAGAGACAGACAACTGTGTTAGAGACAACTGTGTTAGAGACAACTGTGTTAGAGACAACTGTGTTAGAGACAACTGTGTTAGAGACAGACAACTGTGTTAGAGACAACTGTGTTAGAGACAGACAACTGTGTTAGAGACAACTGTGTTAGAGACAACTGTGTTAGAGACAACTGTGTTAGAGACAGACAACTGTGTTAGAGACAACTGTGTTAGAGACAACTGTGTTAGAGACAACTGTGTTAGAGACAACTGTGTTAGAGAGAGACAACTGTGTTAGAGACAACTGTGTTAGAGAGAGACAACTGTGTTAGAGACAACTGTGTTAGAGACAACTGTGTTAGAGAGAGACAACTGTGTTAGAGAGAGACAACTGTGTTAGAGAGAGACAACTGTGTTAGAGAGAGACAACTGTGTTAGAGACAACTGTGTTAGAGACAACTGTGTTAGAGACAACTGTGTTAGAGAGAGACAACTGTGTTAGAGACAGACAACTGTGTTAGAGACAACTGTGTTAGAGAGAGACAACTGTGTTAGAGAGAGACAACTGTGTTAGAGACAACTGTGTTAGAGAGAGACAACTGTGTTAGAGAGAGACAACTGTGTTAGAGACAACTGTGTTAGAGACAACTGTGTTAGAGACAACTGTGTTAGAGACAACTGTGTTAGAGACAACTGTGTTAGAGACAACTGTGTTAGAGACAACTGTGTTAGAGACAACTGTGTTAGAGACAACTGTGTTAGAGACAACTGTGTTAGAGACAACTGTGTTAGAGACAACTGTGTTAGAGACAACTGTGTTAGAGACAACTGTGTTAGAGACAACTGTGTTAGAGACAGACAACTGTGTTAGAGACAACTGTGTTAGAGACAACTGTGTTAGAGACAACTGTGTTAGAGACAACTGTGTTAGAGACAACTGTGTTAGAGACAGACAACTGTGTTAGAGACAGACAACTGTGTTAGAGACAACTGTGTTAGAGAGAGACAACTGTGTTAGAGACAACTGTGTTAGAGACAACTGTGTTAGAGACAGACAACTGTGTTAAAGACAGACAACTGTGTTAGAGAGAGACAACTGTGTTAGAGAGAGACAACTGTGTTAGAGAGAGACAACTGTGTTAGAGACAGACAACTGTGTTAGAGACAACTGTGTTAGAGACAACTGTGTTAGAGACAACTGTGTTAGAGACAGACAACTGTGTTAGAGACAACTGTGTTAGAGAGAGACAACTGTGTTAGAGACAGACAACTGTGTTAGAGAGAGACAACTGTGTTAGAGACAACTGTGTTAGAGACAACTGTGTTAGAGACAGACAACTGTGTTAGAGACAGACAACTGTGTTAGAGACAGACAACTGTGTTAGAGACAACTGTGTTAGAGACAACTGTGTTAGAGACAACTGTGTTAGAGACAACTGTGTTAGAGACAACTGTGTTAGAGACAACTGTGTTAGAGACAACTGTGTTAGAGACAACTGTGTGAGAGACACAACTGTGTTAGAGACAACTGTGTTAGAGAGAGACAACTGTGTTAGAGACAACTGTGTTAGAGAGAGACAACTGTGTTAGAGAGAGACAACTGTGTTAGAGACAACTGTGTTAGAGACAACTGTGTTAGAGACAACTGTGTTAGAGACAGACAACTGTGTTAGAGACAACTGTGTTAGAGACAACTGTGTTAGAGACAACTGTGTTAGAGACAACTGTGTTAGAGACAACTGTGTTAGAGACAACTGTGTTAGAGACAACTGTGTTAGAGACAGACAACTGTGTTAGAGACAGACAACTGTGTTAGAGACAACTGTGTTAGAGACAACTGTGTTAGAGACAACTGGGTTACAGGCAACTGTGTTAGAGACAACTGTGTTAGAGACAGACAACTGTGTTAGAGACAACTGTGTTAGACAGAGACAACTGTGTTAGAGAAAGACAACTGTGTTAGAGACAACTGTGTTAGAGACAACTGTGTTAGAGACAACTGTGTTAGAGACAACTGTGTTAGAGACAACTGTGTTAGAGACAACTGTGTTAGAGACAACTGTGTTAGAGACAACTGTGTTAGAGACAACTGTGTTAGAGACAGACAACTGTGTTAGAGACAACTGTGTTAGAGACAACTGTGTTAGAGACAGACAACTGTGTTAGAGACAACTGTGTTAGAGACAACTGTGTTAGAGACAACTGTGTTAGAGACAGACAACTGTGTTAGAGACAACTGTGTTAGAGACAACTGTGTTAGAGACAACTGTGTTAGAGACAACTGTGTTAGAGACAGACAACTGTGTTAGAGACAGACAACTGTGTTAGAGACAACTGTGTTAGAGACAACTGTGTTAGAGACAACTGTGTTAGAGACAACTGTGTTAGAGACAACTGTGTTAGAGACAACTGTGTTAGAGACAGACAACTGTGTTAGAGACAGACAACTGTGTTAGAGACAACTGTGTTAGAGACAGACAACTGTGTTAGAGACAACTGTGTTAGACAGAGACAACTGTGTTAGAGAAAGACAACTGTGTTAGAGACAACTGTGTTAGAGACAACTGTGTTAGAGACAACTGTGTTAGAGAGAGACAACTGTGTTAGAGACAGACAACTGTGTTAGAGAGAGACAACTGTGTTAGAGACAACTGTGTTAGAGACAACTGTGTTAGAGAGAGACAACTGTGTTAGAGACAGACAACTGTGTTAGAGACAACTGTGTTAGAGACAACTGTGTTAGAGACAACTGTGTTAGAGACAACAGACAAACTGTGTTAGAGACAACTGTGTGAGAGACAGACAACTGTGTCAGAGACAACTGTGTTAGAGACAGACAACTGTGTTAGAGACAACTGTGTTAGAGACAGACAACTGTGTTAGAGACAACTGTGTTAGAGACAACTGTGTTAGAGACAACTGTGTTAGAGACAGACAACTGTGTTAGAGACAACTGTGTTAGAGACAACTGTGTTAGAGACAACTGTGTTAGAGACAACTGTGTTAGAGACAACTGTGTTAGAGACAGACAACTGTGTTAGAGACAACTGTGTTAGAGACAGACAACTGTGTTAGAGAAAACTGTGTTAGAGACCAAGAGAGACAACTGTGTTAGAGACAACTGTGTTAGAGACAAACGAGTTAGAGAGAAATGTGTTAGAGAGAGACAACTGTGTTAGAGACAACTGTGTTAGAGACAGACAACTGTGTTAGAGACAACTGTGTTAGAGACAACTGTGTTAGAGACAGACAACTGTGTTAGAGACAACTGTGTTAGAGACAACTGTGTTAGAGACAACTGTGTTAGAGACAGACAACTGTGTTAGAGACAGACAACTGTGTTAGAGACAACTGTGTTACAGACAGACAACTGTGTTACAGACAGACAACTGTGTTACAGACAGACAACTGTGTTAGAGACAACTGTGTTAGAGACAACTGTGTTAGAGACAACTGTGTTAGAGACAACTGTGTTAGAGACAGACAACTGTGTTAGAGAGACAACTGTGTTAGAGAGAGACAACTGTGTTAGAGAGAGACAACTGTGTTAGAGACAACTGTGTTAGAGACAACTGTGTTAGAGACAACTGTGTTAGAGACAGACAACTGTGTTAGAGAGAGACAACTGTGTTAGAGAGAGACAACTGTGTTAGAGACAGACAACTGTGTTAGAGACAACTGTGTTAGAGACAACTGTGTTAGAGACAACTGTGTTAGAGACAGACAACTGTGTTAGAGACAGACAACTGTGTTAGAGACAACTGTGTTAGAGACAGACAACTGTGTTAGAGACAACTGTGTTAGAGACAACTGTGTTAGAGACAACTGTGTTAGAGAGAGACAACTGTGTTAGAGACAGACAACTGTGTTAGAGAGAGACAACTGTGTTAGAGAGAGACAACTGTGTTAGAGAGAGACAACTGTGTTAGAGACAACTGTGTTATACAACTGTGGACAACTGTGTTAGAGACAACTGTGT